>CAJNDV010032273.1:21686-38476 GCA_905221635.1 Symbiodinium sp. CCMP2456 | reverse complement strand
TATTTTCGGAAACCCCCATGTCAAGAGTCGCCCACCGACATCAACTCGCCCAACTGGGTAATGCTGAGCTTGGCTCCTGCCATTTCGCGTTCGGACACGAGGCTTGCAGGACAAGAGGATTACTTCGGCGCTACCTGGGGGGGGGGGGGGGGTCACCTGGAGGCCTCGGCGATCGGCTGGAACATCTCACGTAAAAACCAAGAATCCCCCACCCTCTCTCCGAAACAAAGGCATGCGACGGTAACAGCGCTTTGAAGGTTTGCAATGTCACCCTACACCTTCGCATGCGTAGCCCCTTGGAGGCTGGCGGGCGTCGACTGTCGGAGGACTTTAAGCTCAACCCTTAGGCCCCGAACCAGAAAGCTTGGCACCTTTGTATCACTGTTCACTGATGATGCTGCTGCTATCCGCTGCTGCTGCTGAAGCGCAGAAGCGGGTAGCGCTGCTGGTGACTGCCGGTGCTGCTAGTGGCAACGGTGGTGGCAGTGGCGGCGATACTGGCGCTGCTGGTACTGCTTGTAGTGACCTTGAGTTTCAGTCTGCCAGACAGCTCCTGCTGAGGGATAGCAGCCAGTGTAGATGTACTCGAGGAAGACCTTGAGCGTCTCCTCGTGTGAGTTGAGACTTCGGATGAGAGACTCAATTTATGGCGCCACAATACGGGGCGTAGTGCACAAAAGAAGGGTTGATGTGTTTTCTGGTCTATATACTTCTGGTAGGGACTGGACTGAATAGGGTCTTATTGTTACTTACTCAGACATCTGTACTGCACTCTTGCACCTTTAGCTGCACCTTTAAACCAAAGTCATGCCAACCTCCATGGATTAGATTGCGGGGCCTCCCGAGACATAAATTCGAGCTCGAATACCGTTTCTACAAACACGCACGTTGTAAGTAGCAAGCTTGTTGTCGCAAACTAGTTCTAGCTTGAACAACCTCATTCTAAGCTTTCTTCTGCAAGCAGCCTCGTAAGCTCTAAATCTGCTAAACAATCTCTGATGGAACCTTGATTTGGCCTAAATACTAAATCCTACACCCTACAACAGAGTACGCCGTGGTGGTTTGAGTTTCCGAAGCGCCCATGTTCGGACGGTTTGGGCTAAACCCTACACACTCAAGTTTACCTGCCCCCAAGTGCCTCGCAGATGTTTTGGAGCACGAGACGTCTTTCTGAGCTCTCCTGAAAAATATGGCAGTCCAAGATTTAATGCTGTTCGGGTTAAGTGCTTTGCTTATGCTCGTGATTCCGGGTTTCAGTTCAGTTTTGGCCAAGACCACGTTCTCAAGCCTAAATCAAAACTGCACATGTCGGCCCAAAATGAATACTAGGTTCCCCCTTGATAACAAGGGTACAATTTGGTCCCACTGGTGGGTGTTAATAAGGAGACCCCAAATCAAAAGGAAGAAAGGGTACTGCTGTGAGACCTTTCTTAGATCCTGAGTCTAATTTTGACCCGCCAGTGAAAAAACGAATACACCGTCTCCACCGCCTGTACCCAACCGCCCGCCTCCGTGCTAAAAAGCTCCGCAAT
The DNA here is from genome assembly GCA_905221635.1 of Symbiodinium sp. CCMP2456. Taxonomy (NCBI): domain Eukaryota; class Dinophyceae; order Suessiales; family Symbiodiniaceae; genus Symbiodinium; species Symbiodinium sp. CCMP2456. Next base: position 36,944 of record CAJNDV010032273.1, on the reverse strand, counting down.
CCAAAACAAACCCGGGAACCCTGAACCCCAAACCCTAAAAACCCCAAAGCCTGAAACCCCAAACCCCCAAAAAACTCGAAACCTAAAACCCCAAACCCTAAACCCTAAAAACCCACAAACCCCAAACCCTAAAACCCCAAACCCTAAAAGCCCGAAAACCCCAAACCCTAAAACCCCAAACCCTAAAAGCCCACCAACACCAAACCCTAAAACCCCAAACCCTAAAAACCCACAAACCCTAAAAACCCACAAACCCCAAACCCTGAACCCCAAACCATGAAAACCTCGAACCCTAAAACCCCAAACCATAAAAGCCCACAAGCGCCAAACCCTAAAACCCCAAACCCTAAACCCTAAGCCCTAAAACCCCAAACCCTGAAACTCTAAAACCCCAAACCCCTAAACCCCCAAACCTCTCCTTCATCTCGGAGCTCAACATGCGGTCGAAGACCTCGGAGCTCTTCGCCAGGACGGCCCGGTGGCAGGGAAACCCCTGGGACTCCTGCAAGGCGTAAGAATAGGGTCCTAGGGGTTTAGGTTTTAGGGTCTAGTTAGGTTTTAGGGTCTAGGGGTTTAGGTTTTAGGGTCTAGGGGTTTAGGTTTTAGGGTCTAGGGGTTTAGGTTTTAGAGTCTAGGGGTTTAGGTTTTAGGGTCTAGAGGTTTAGGTTTTAGGGTCTATAGGGGTTTAGGTTTTAGGGTCTAGGGGTTTAGGGTTTAGGGTCTAGGGGTTTAGGTGTTGGGGTCTGGGGCTTTAGGGTTTAGCGTCTAGGGGTTTAGGTTTAGGGTCTATAGGGGTTTAAGTTTTAGGGTCTAGGGGTTTAGGTTTTAGGGTTTAGGCTTTGGGGGTTTGGGGTTTAGGGTTTGGGGCTTAGGGTTTAGGGTTTACGGATAGAAAACCCTAAACCCTGAACCCCTAGACCCCAAACCCTAAACCCCTCAAACTCCTTCAAGGTGTAGCTAAGAGGGTTTAGGAATCTCGGGAATCTAGGGCTCTACTTGAAGGTGTATAGGGTTCATCTCTGAAGACTTCGGGCTTGGGCTTGGTTGAGGTTTCGGGATGAGGGCCTTGGCTGGGCATGTCAATGAGCTACTAGCCGAACACGGCAATATAGGGGCGGTAATAAGTATAATAATTAGAATAGGTTTTTTGGGGGGTTCCTGACTATGACTATAGTAGAAAGAGCCACAAAATCCTATTCAACCGATTAAGGCCCCTGAAGTAGCATCTACCAATGATGCGCACGCCTTACATCGACCAGCCGAACCCCTCCTCTCCCGAGCAGATCACCATGTCCGTGAACTTCATGTCCTCTCCCAGAGCGGGGTTCTACGCGAACCGTACCACACACACACACACAGGTCACCACTTGCGACTATCTGGCTACCCTCCTAGGCACGCCCTCATGGCAGCTGTCCTCGGCCTAGAGAGCAGAAACCAAGCCAGTGCAGGGAAATCATGGATTTCCAGGCAGGGAAGGAAAATGCCCTGAAGCTCAGAGCCCTCAAAGCTTCGAGCACTCCAAGACCGAAAGCCGCAAGGCCCCAAGCCTGAACGGGGCTCAGGGTTCAGGGCTTTTCGAAGTTGGGGCTTGGGGTGGGCTCTGTGAGATGGAGGAGGGTCCTACACCCCAAACCCCAGAACCCTTCCTCCCACAGAGCAGCGCCGTAGTCTACTCGCCGCCGCTTCGCGGAATCCGACTTGCTGACGTCGCAGCATTCCTAGTACCGCGGCTCAAGTACCGACAAAGGTTTAGGGTGTAGGGTTGATTTTCATGCGACTCCATGGGCAGAGCTTCGAGGTATGACACGCCAGTCTACGCGGGCTCTGGCTGTCTCTATGACAGTCCCCAGCACGAATGGACGACGTTCGGCGCAGTTCGCTTTGCGGCTCAGGGCTCGGGGTCACACACCAAAACCCTGAACCTTGAAACCGCAACCCTAGACTGAAACCCATAACGGCAGTCTATACGGGATCTGTGTTGTTATTGTTGATCGGGGAGGGGTCAGTCTGAGAAGGGTCACAAGAATCGCACGCAGTCGGTTCTATGCCGTTAAGATGCAACGACCTCCAGAACTCCTGAAAATGCGGTATTCCTCAAAACACGCATGTGGAGCCTCATCGCACCACACATGACTAATTATCGCGCCTGCCTGCTCAAAATGTGAATGTGATCCCATTGCTCAGCTCACATCTAGCCACTGAATCCCGACCCTGAGTCTACATCCCCTCACATCCCGCCAGTGAACCCTATGCGTCCGCAACCCCGTTCCTCAGCCCTTGATCCCCACCCAGAACGGCAAGCTTCTCGAATTCCCACGTTGTCGCCTTGGGATCGCACCACAGATGTACTTCGGTGTGCAGTTTGCGGGATTGGCCTGGGTTTCTGCAGATGACCTGCATGCACGCACGCGGCGAAGTGGTCTGAGGCTCCATCACGGGGTGTTGCCGTCAGGATACAAAGAGACAGTCTGGAGTGCAGGCAGAGGATAGAATAATGTGCGTTCATTTGTAGGTGGGCATAGAGCTGATTAAGGTTGGCGATTCTTGGATTCAGGATTTTAGGCAATCCGCACAAGGCAAGCTACTTGGACGCGTCAAGGCGAACGCGAGGCAATTTCTTTCATTGCGGGCAAGAGCCAGGCGTCCCTATATTACATAAAGTACAAGTTGAAAGGATGCATGGCTAGACTAGAATTCCACAAAGTCCCAAGAAGGCACTCAAGACTCAAGACCTCTTAAAAGCTAATTGCTCCAAATAAACCCAGACAGCTGAACCTTGTATGGGGGTTTCAGTTCGAGTGGGAAGAGCACAGAAGACGTCAGGACCGGTGGAAAAGAACCAGCCTGGATAAAGTCCTTGTCGTGAGCGATGGTCTGCCCATCGAGCTCGGTTGATTGCCATTCCTGCAACAAAAGGATGATGTCGATGAGCATAACGCGAAAGCTAATTACGATTGTGATTATGATGATGGTGCTGGTGATGATGATGATCATGATAATGATGATGATGATGATGCTGATGATGCTAATGATGCTGATGATGCTGCTTCTGCTGCTGCTGATGATGATGATGATGATGATAAGGATAAGGATAAGGATAAGGATGAGGATGAGGATGATGATGATGATGATGAGGATGAGGATGAGGATGAGGATGAGGATGAGGATGAGGATGAGGATGATGATCATGATGATGATGAGCATGATGATGCTGATGCTGGTGATGATTATGATGATGGCGATTCCCCGATGTCGAATGAGGTACTGATGACCAGAATCAGGAGCGGTAGAGATAGAGGCAGTGGCGGTGGTCGTGGCGGCGGCGGTGGCGGTGGGGGTGGTGGGGGTGGTGGGCGTGGTGGGGGTGGTGGGGGGTGGCGGTCGTGGTCTGCAGGATGCAGCATTAGCAGTGGCAGTAGTAGTCGACTGTTCTTGTTATCTTCTCTAATCGTAATCTTCTCGCCTTCATCAGCTGCCTACCTCAGCAGCTTGCGACGAGACTCGATCTTCCCGCACCAGAAGGAGATTCTCCAGAACCTTGGCTGGACCCCGACCGAGAGAAAATCATCCCGGATGTTGCGCAAGCTCACATGGACGATTGCATTGACTACCACGGACCTGGGCAAATCATCTAAATGCCTAACCCCACGGCCGAATGTGCCGTCACACCGGAGAACGAACTCATACTGTGACACGCTCCCTCCCCGGAAGATGCATGGGACTGAAGCGGACTTCCCAAAAAAAAGCACACGCAGTGATTGCGCAAACGAGCAAGTAGGCAAATTGTTCCAAATTGTTCAAGCTACTAGACTCCAGACTGTAAGACTATAGGCCCGGAGCAATATCTTGCGAAGGCACAGTGATGGGATAGACCAGAACTGCTCGCCCGAATGCGATGGTGCGAAACGCAGGAAGCACCTCACCACATCCGCTGCATCCTGTGGACAAGCACTCGGGTTTTGATCAGAAAGGGGTCAAGTGTGTAGCAAAGCTGATACTATCTGGTTAGTAGGCCCAAAAAACACTGAAACACACCAGAACACAAAGGGATACATCTCTACAGATACACATAGACATATAGGTATAGATATTCAGATATCCATATGTATATATATATATACACTTTCCTTTGCACACTGACAGATGTGGAATCAGGGTGCATCCATGCGTCGGGCTCTGTAAGAGTATCGATGATGGCAGGAACAGCATGCGAATCGTCGCTATGGTAATGGCTGTGCCACATCGACGTTTGATCAACAGCAAAGTCATCGACATCAGCATCAACACCGTCATTACCATCACCATCGTGGATACCATCTGCATCGTCATCACCATCACCATCACCACCACCACTGGAAGCAGCACCTTCGCTATCAAAAGCATTCGCATGGCATCCGACATCGCTACGACCAGCTACTGCGACCAAATGACGACTACTGCAGCCTGACATGCCAAAAGCACTTACAGTCGAAGCCCGGTCCTCCTCACTACCGTAAGGATACACATCCAAGAAGATGTTGCAGCCTGCGAAGCCTCGGGATAAAGAGCTCAAGAGCATCAAGGGGCTGAGGAATTATTTAGGGTTTAGGGTTTAGGGTTTAGGGTTTAGGGTTTAGTAGGCTACACGCCATTCCGAAGCCCGATCTGCTGGAAGTGCAACAGATAACGATTCCGACCCGAAACCCGCAATGCCACATTCTGAGTCATAGACCCCTCGTGCATTCTGCGAGGGCTTTGGGCTGGAGGGCTTCTTGTATAAAACCCTAGGACCCTAAGCTCTAATGTAGGGGCCTTCATAATTAGAATAGGGTTTTGGGGCCCATTCTACTATAACTATAATAAGGAGCCCCCAAAAAAGTATAGATACAGGTAATTACTTAGGCCTCTAGAGTAAACCCTAAACCCGGCCCTTGATCCCCTTAGGTTGTACGCTCGAAACTCATTCCCTGCAGCTTCGGGTTGCCATTCTGCTTTACAAAGAGGCCTTCAGAGTTTCAGTAGGGCTTTGGGGCATATTCTCTGCTAGAACTATAGTAAGGAACCTGCATGTAAGCATCCTACTATACTGAGATTAAGGAACCCTGAGGACTAAAATTAGTTGTGGCTCTTAGCTCTCCGGCCTCGGCCAACGCAGACCTAAACCTGTTGCAACCACCCTTGGTTTAGGGTTTAGGGTTTAGGGTTCAGGATATTTAATATGAGGTTCAGGGTTTTAGGCCTTGAGGTCCAGGGTTCAGGGCTTAGGGTTTTTAAGGTTTGGGTCTGGGGTTTAGGGTTCAAGGGTTGGGTTTAAGGCTAAGGATCTTTCACGGTTTAGGCCTGTGCCCAGTGCAAATTTGCGAGACTTGCAACAGACAACGATGGTAAACGGAGCCAAGATTCTCTATGTTTCACCACAACCCTGAACCCGAAACCCCAAACCTTAAATCTTTGCCCAAAGCAACAGAGCACGTATTATGGAGCGTGTGCAGGATGTGTGTCTCGCGTGAAAGGCCAAGACGCACCAATCCCTGAAAGCACCATAGACTCCGTAACCTCCCTAGACATGCATGAACCCTTGGAAAATTCAACCCTAAACCCGTAAACCCCCCTCTAAACCCAAGTGCAGCCGCAGAGTTTGTTGAGGCATTATTCAATCTGACTGTGCTGATTGGAACCTGATCCTTGATCGTGTGAGCCGCACAGGCCGGAAACGAGCCTACGGCCCGACGCGAACAAACCCTAAACCCTGAATCCTAAACTTACCCTAAACCCTAAACCCCTAAACCCCTAAACCCTAAACCCTCATCTTGGGATCTTTTAGACGCCATGGCGATACCAAGTGGTGTAGCACATACGATCGGCAATCCGAAGGCCCAGAGGCAACCCTGAACACCCAAAGAAACCCTGAGCCCCAATCCCTGAAACCCAAGAGGTCGCATATACATGTGTATATATATATATATATTTGTTTATTTATTTGTTTATTTATTTGTATGTATGTATGTATGTATGCATGTATGTATATATGTATGTATGCATGTATGTGTATATATATATATGTATATATATATATATATATGAGCCTGAGACATGAGATAATAGGGTTTAGGGTTTAGGGGTCATAATCTGCAATAAACATATAGGAGGTCGGCATGGATAACGAGGTATTGTTGCTAATCCCTCAAACCCTGCAGGCCCCCCCCGCCCCCCCTGGAACCCTGTCAGGAAAGCCACTGTACTTGGCACTCTGAACGGGGCAGCCCTTGGCATGCCGGGTCTTCGAGCGCTCGAACTGGAACTCAAAGTACCTGGGAAGGTTTCGAGCTTGGGATTCAGGGCTTAAGGTGTAGTTGCGTGTATGCTGCAGTTGTTCTCTTTACTTGCCTCGCGGTTTGGGGCCCAGAATTTGTGCTCGTTTGCTTTGGGGAGCTCGGGTGCTAATGCCATCGATTATGACCCCGAGGATTTCGCAGGATTGATTAATTGTTTCTTGGGGGTGGTGGGGGGTTGGGGTGGGGGATGCTTGCATCTTCGTGGTTACAGGCTTTGGTGCTTCGCAATTTTATATGGGTCACACTTTCATAGTGGTCACACTTTCGTAGACATGTCTTTACTTCACGTTTGGTAGAGCCTTAACCAATTCTGCATCCCTGTCACACCCTACATTCCGGTATGCGCGACACAAACCCATGGCTTGAAGCTCGCGTGCCACCGCGCGCATTGCTCTCACAAAGAAAAGCCCTTTCAAAAAGCAACGACTGTGAAAATCGGACTTCGCGTGTCTTGTAAACATCGCGGTGCACACTGCTTTCACCCGCGAATGCGAAGCCTGGTGGCAGTGGTGATTTGGAGCAGGGGCACCACTTCTGAATGCGTGTGCGGAAAAAACCGAGGTTTTCACGTTTTCCTGCGGTGCGAACAGAATTTCCATGTGCAGACTCGCTAGGGTCACAATCACCAGCGTTACCCGGTTTCTGGGGACTGTGTTTGGGGCGGAGGGAGGCTGTGTATGAGGGTTTATAAGCGTGTCAATTTGCAGATGGTTTCGGGTTTCCAGGGTAAGGCGGAGGGCTCACAGGGCTCACGTGGTGCAGGGATGCCCAGGCTTGTCTTCCAAAACCAGGAAGTACTTTGTAAGTACAGCGATCTGATGATGATCCGAATCTACTTCGTGGCACTGCTCGCTCGCAGTGGTGATGATGGAGGAGCGCTCAGAGGGTTGCTTGGAGCATGTGGTCCTTCGGGGTAGCTGTGATACGATTGCTCAAGAACAGGAATGATCCCGAAACCCAAACCAAGCAAGGAATGATCCCGAAACCCTAAACCTTCAATTCTATAGCTTCAGCCCTGTCTTTTCAAATCATGCCGAGATGCAAGGAGAGCTCGTCGGCCATCACGAGCGCAGAGGTGCCGCACGATTGCTATGGGTGCTTTCGATGTTCTTAACACGAGAAACCACGGATAAGAGTAGCAGTGAAAATGAGTGGTTAACCAGTAGATACCTGAAAGCTGGTCCTGACATCTGCTGGTCGGGGGTGATGGTACTTTCGGGACGCCTTTTTGAAATTCTTCTTTATACTTTAAGGCTCCGCCTACTCATGCGTCCGCATCGGAGTTGCTTATCTGAAGCTTCCATCTCGACCAAACCCTGACTTTGATCATGGTTGTCTTTTGTCCGACCGGACATTTCTCTTGAGCCCCGACTTCGACTCCGACTCCTGCTCCTGCTCCTGCCACGGCTACTGCTGTTGCGACCATTGCTACCACTATCTGCCACCACTACTTCTAATGCCAACAAGTAGTAATGCTGCTGTCATTTATTCTGCCATGCTTCTGCCGCTGAACGACGGAGACGCACATGATGAGGAAGATCACGAAAACAAATTTGGAATGGCGATGAGGGTGGTGAGCATGCTGAAGATAACATCGCCGCCATCATCATCAGCACCACCACAACCACCATCAGCACCGATGTGCTGCTATTCATCATGGCCATCATCAGTAGCGGCAGCATGAGTATCATGTTCCTCTCCTTCCTTCTTCCTTCTTCCTCATGTTCATGGTTGGAATCACAGTCACCACCATGTCCTACGACAGCAACTCATCATCATCGCCATCATCATCATCATCATCATCATCACCAGCACCGTTGTTATTGTTGTCATTATCGTTAGTAGTAGTAGTAGTAGTAGTAGTAGTAGTAGTAGTGGTAGTGGTAGTGGTAGTGGTAGTAGTAGTAGTAGTAGTAGTAGTAGTAGTAGGTAGTAGTATCATTTTTGTTGTTAGTACTACATAACAGTCATGACATCGCCCTCATCCTGAGCTGATCCTGGGGCTCACGCGCAGGCTGGATGCCGCTGCAGCCGCACGCTCCCATCTCCCAAACAACAGCCGCCCTTGCCTTCATGAAGAGATTCGTGTCAAATCTGACTTTCCACAGCTTCGTCGGGCTCCGTCATGGTAGACGCATCTTTCATGTTGCCGGCATGATACCAAGGAAGTTGTCCTTCGGCATCAGACGTCATCTTTGGAACGTTGGAGGCCGTGCCGCCTGGCAACTGCGTCGATGATTGCCGCAAGCGATCGCACGTCGGCATGCAAAAGCACGTGTAATCCGGGCAGATATGGCCCGGTGCTCCAAAAGTGATGAAGACAGTGCTTGGCCTCTCGCACATGTCCCACTTGGACGGGTCGATGGTCGACTCCGCACTGCCGGCACCACTGGGAACCGCTGCACCGTGCAGGAACCATTCTGGTTGTCGATTCGAATGGTTGTGCTGACGGAACAAAAGGAGTGTTTGCAGTAAAGGTGAAGACCACGTTGCTGGCAGCACCAAGTCATTTGCTTGGCGGTCTGGTGTATGTGGAGATGTTAGGCCCGGCGCACAGCTGTATGCCAAGCGGCGGGACTGTCTAAACTCGCCGGTGCATCGCACTCCATGCCAAGACACCGACCGGCCACCCAAAACTGGCTCGAGCAATCGAATTGGCGTGAGGCTGTTCGTTTCAGCCTTGAGCGTTACACTGCCTCCGTTTTGCACAAAACTAGGACTTCACATGCAGTTCTCGCTGGTGGCCTTGGACTCCGTGTAAGACTCGGACTCGCTGCTTTGGGTCCTGCCCTTCTCGAAGCTCTGCGCCGGTCCGTGGAACATCCCACCCACCTCCGAACGTAGAAAGAAAGAGGGGGCCACCCTCTCATGATCGCCGACCGCCAGGACGAAGAGAACTCCTCACGCCACCATGCCTGCAAAGTGGACGGGAATGCACTCGGCATCCTGGTCCCTTTCAGCCGCCCAACCACGCAGCACCGCAACGAAGTACCGCTGTCGAGCCGCCAGCTGCCCGTCGGTCCAAGGAGCCTCCCTCGCAGACACCGTAGCAGGGGCTCAGCAGCGCCCAAAACATTACATAGCCCGCATGGACCTGGAAAGGCAGCAGCGAGCAGTTGGCCCTTTGCTGGTGCCTTCCGCACGGTCTCCAACCAAAACGGACGAATGCAGAAGCAATCGTCACTTGTGTCACATAAGTGTAACCATGAACCTGGACAGTGCCAGAAATTCCGCAACAGATAGCTGACATCGCAGCGCTGTTTTAAAAGCAAGTTGCCGGTTTTCTCTATGCTCAGCAGACAGCGTCGGACTCCGATTCCGACGACTCAGTCATGCGGCCACCTGCGGCGTACCTCTTGATTGGGCTGTGGTAAGTCTCACCGTGAGTGTGCTCGTCAACACTGCCAAGCTCTTCATCTTCTGGAGTTCGAAGCTTCAACAGAAGCTTCCTGACGCAGTTCCCACAGCAGAGAAGGCCACACCAGCCAGAGCACCCAGCAATCTGCTTGCCCAACAGCACGAAGCTACCACTGTAGATGAGGCCTTCGTCAACTGCAAAAAATCCCGTCAAGATGGCACCGGCAAAGCCACCAGAGCCGTGCAATATCATCCACCAAGTTGATCCTGTTCACCGCTTCGACAGTGAGGTAACACCAAGCAGCGCCCAAGGCGCCAATGGCAATGCTCCAGCCAGGTGTCACAAAGCCGGCTGCGGGTGGGATGACCACCAGACCTGCAACGGCACCAATATATGTTGTTATTCTTGCTACTGCATATCATCTTCACTCGAGGCCGTCAGCCCAACATCCGAACCCAAACGCCCTCTCACACAATCCCCACAGCATGTATAGTACTGTATAGTCAGAAGTCTATACTACCGAAGATACAACAGTCACGACCAGCCCAACTTCTACCTGCTTGAGTATGTTAGTGGTTTATGATTCGGGGTTTGGAGGCCTTCCCCTGGACCATGGCCATGACCGTGTAGCACATGGCCCTTGTGCAGCAGCTTCCGTGGCCTCCGGGCAAGCAGTGAAGCCCCCACCGAAACCACCACCACCACCACCACCACCACCACCACTTCAACAGGCTATGTGCTCGCATCTACTCAAAGCAGCGCGATTTTGAGGTAAGTGATGATGGTTATGATGATGATGATGATGATGATGATGATGATGATGATGAAGATGATGATGATGATGATGATGATGATTATGATGGTCATGATGGGCGTTGGCGGTGATGATGCTGCCCCATCAAGTAAGTGTTAGTCCTAATCCTTTGCAGCAGCAACAAGACAAGCGCGGCGAGCCTGCATCGGGGTGCATACAAGAGAGCTAGCTGCCCTTCGCCATGTTGGCAACCAGTCCGAGGTGCCCTTGCCTCAGCTCACCAAACCTGTACCCCAATCGAACTTCTACAGCCTCCGAGGCCCTGCGAAAACCAAAACAGAGTGATGCACCTGAAGTGGCAAACACCCCTCTCGTGGTGGCACCGAAACTGTAGGGTTTACAATAGGGTCCCCGACATGCTGCAAAATCCCAGACCCTCAGCCCCAAGTAACATCTTCGAACCCCCAACATCCGGCAAGACCCTCGAACTCTAAACCTCGACCCCTACAGCACTCACTTAAGCCCGACAAGAGGCAGGTCTTCAACCCGGAGGAAACCTGAAGCCGCGAGGAAGATCTACAGTCTGCAGTTCCAAAGCGCTTTTGGGGGCTTCTGGGGATTTACCCTCGCCCCTCAAAGAAGCCGGTGGTTTACTAACCCAGATTCTACCCTGTGGGGAAGGCTGGTTGGAATCCAAGCGTTTCCGAGCCTGAGGCTTTAGGGCTTGCGCCTCAGGGTTCGCGCTTCTGGCCTGAGCAGCTGAAACGTAATCTAGGGTGGAGGGGTTAGAGTTCGGGATGTGCCCCAAGCCCCGAAGCCTACACCCCGCACCCGAACCGCTACGTAGACTCTACTTAAAGGATCATGGGACTTAGTAACTGAGGTTATAAATAAGGTTAGTATACTTATAATTACTTATAACCCCAAGTAAGACTTACTACGTCCCAAGATCCTCCAAGTAGATCCGAACTTTCCGAACTGCAAAGGCCCGACGGACCCGAACTGACATTCCAAACCTCTGCAGACCAGGCAGCTCACCACGTTCGCCAGGCTTAGCTTCGGAGGATCCTTTCGTGCTTATATTATAATTGTAATATATTATAGTATATTATATTATATCTTATTGTAGTACACTCTATTATATTATAGTATATTATTGTGTATTATGGTATATTATGTATATTATGGTATATTATGGCATATTACGGTATATTATAGTATGTTATAGTATATTATAGTATTATAGTATATTATAGTATATTATTTTGTTATTCAGGGTCCCCTTAGGAGCCTACTGTATGGGGGCTTGGGGGGCTATGGCTCAGTGGTTGTAGAAGGGTCGTTTAGGGTTCAGGATGCTCCTGCAAGGAAAGGTTGTGGACTCAGGGCTTGTCGGTTTGGGGTTGGTTTTGAGTTAATGGATTTAAGCCTGTTGCGAAGGGGTGAACGTCTCCCATAGAGCCAAACTAAGTGTTCCGTATCTTGTGCTTGACGACTTAAACTGTAGCTTTTAGAGCTCAAGCGCCCGCAGCTGCAAGAGCTTAGGGCTTGACGATTGCAGTCTTCAGGGTTTCAGGGTGAGGTTTTATGGCAAAGCTTGGGGATTGTGCCGGGCTAGCAACAGACATGAGAACTTCCTCCTCACCCCAAGCCCTAAACCCACACTCAAGATTCTACGTCTGAGACTGGAGTCCTTCTGGCGTGCAGCGGTACTGAGGCAGACTAGACATGTTGCATTATGATCCGAAGACCTACGAAACTGTGTAATTAAGCCACTACATCCAGAAATTGACCAGTTCCCCCTCTTGCAGCATGATACAGAGCCCGATGCCATGTCTTCTACCGAAGCCGACCTTGTCAAAACCCTACTCCCTACACCCAAATGGAAATTGAGGAAGCTACCTCTCTTCACAAGGAAGCCCTTGAGAGGCGCACATGAGCCTCACGATCCCCAAAGCTGAAGTCTAGACCCTGCTAGACTAGACCATACTATACTGTACTATACAGTACTCTTAGGGTTTAGGGTTTTGGGTTTAGGGTTTAGGGTTTAGGGTTTAGTACTGTGCGGTACTATACTATACGACCCCAAAACCGGCCCCTCTAGCTCGAGGTGTACCATGTATATGTCACGGGCCTCCAGGGAGGACCCCAGAACCAGGCAGGCCACACTGGAGTCGCCAAGGTGATCTCCTTGGCTCCCCCCGGCTGCTGGCTCGGATTTAGGGTTTAGGGTTTAGGGTTTAGGGGCGTGGCCACAACAGGTTAGCACCGGGTTCTTCAGCAGTCGACCAGGGTCTAAGGGCATTTTGTGCGGTTTGGGGTTTCGGGTTTACGGTATGCAGTACTCCTGTGCAGGAAGATGATCACGGGCCATCAGCAAGCATTTGGGCCCCTAGATAAAGCTGTAAAGGATGTGGTAGGATGACATCTGCTGCCAAAACCCTAAGCCCTAAACCCCCAAGCCCTAAACCCTTAACCCTTAACCCTAAACCCTAAACTCCAGCCCGAAACCTCTGCACCACACGCATGGCCCCAAGTCCTACTGAGTAGGATCCGACCGTGAACCCATGAACAGGCGAGTACACGAATTGCGGTGGGGGCGAAGTGCGGTTTAGGCGTCAGGAGCAAGATTTAGGATCTAGGGCCTTATGGTTTGGGACCTAAGACCTATAGGGCTAATCTACAGTATCGTTTAGGGTAGGAAGGTTTCGGGACTACGTATAGGGAAGGCTTAGGATCTGGGAGTTAGGATTGGAGCCGCCTACAGTAGACTGCGGGTTGGGGCTGAAAGAATTGGGACGTCCGCCTTCGGTGTGGGATCTCAAACGGGCTCAATAAACCCTAAGCCCGAAACCCTAAAACCCTAAACCCTAAACCCTAAACCCTAAAACCCTAAACCCTAAACCCTAAACCCTAAACACTAAACCCTAAACCCTCGTAATCGAATTTTGATAAGGAGCCCTAAGGAAAGATGTTGGAACGAAGCCCTAAAGCCTGTACCCTAAACCGGCCTTCTATCGTCAGCCTCCCCCAGGGCCATACGGGTCGCTCTGTAAATTAGGGTCCCTTAGGAGGTCTATAAGGTTTTCCACAGGGGTACTACAAGGATAGTTCTCTAAATTAGGGTCCCTTTTCAGGACACCCTTAATAAAAAGGACCCTAAAAGGGACCCCGATTTGGAGAACTACCCCCTATGCTGCCGGAGTCTCGGAAGCGATTCCTGGGCGGAGATGTGAGCACATCTTCAAGACGCTTCGTCTGGAGTAGGTTCCCAGTATGCCCTCGATGCTAGCAAGAATACCAGTAGCAATGATACTCGTACTAGCAACACTAGTAAGGGTAGCTCGACTCAAATAATCGCTGCAATTAGCAATGGTACCTTTGCTCGGAAGCCCCGTCATACCTTGTGCAAGCTGGGGGCGTCACTTCGAGCCGTCCTCTCCCCATCCCTCAACCCCAAACCCTTATGCCTGCTTTGGTCCTGGCACGACCCCTGAGCTGAAACCCGAACCCTTTCAACCCAAAGAGCGCGCCATCCCAGAGCAAGCGCCCCCGTTTGAGAGCTTCCGAAGTGCACGCTCCTATCACAGTGCCCGGCTTCGGGTAGAGGTTTTTGCAAGGTCTGGGCTTGAACAAAGGCTCAGGTTGAGTTAGGATGAAGGAGACAGGCTTTATCACGAACTCTGAAGACTCGGTGCAAAGACTTAGGGCGCAGCAAATCAGGGGTTCGGGCTCTGACGAGAGTTTAGTAGACAAATCCCAAAACCCTAAGCCCAGTCTACCCTAAATCCCTAAGCCCTAAACCCAAGCTCTCCGTAACCGAGTATCAGGATGGCTTCTTGGTGAGAGCCATCCACATCCTCGCGAAACAACACTGACTGAAAGGGCTTAGGGTTTAATTGGTTTCGGATAAAATGGGGTTTTGAGGTTTGGATTTTGTGCTTTGCATTTAGGGTTCTGCTTTAACTTTGTAAACGATCGACCCTCATACCTTGTACCACCTATAGACCCTGAATTCATGATGCCTGCGCGTCTGCTCTTGGCACTCCATGAGATTAAAGCTTAGGGCAATTCCCTCTTGAGAGCGCAGAATATATCCGAGTCGCGTTCATCGAAACAAGGCTTCTCCTCCGTCTTTACAGACGACATCGGCATGACTGCGAAAGCTCTCGGATGCTTGCCTAGACCCTGGACGCTCACATTAAAGAATCGCGAGTAGAAACGAAAAATATCGTATTTTTGTTGAAGGACATGCCTATGCCACCTGGGAGGTCCAAAATTTGTGCCATCGCACCATGTTGTTCCGTACATTGGGAAATCCAACCTAGACTGGAATATCAAAGCTCGGAATCTGACCCAGATGTTCAGGGTTCAGGGTTTGGGTTTAGGGTTTAGGGTTTAGGGTTTAGGGTTTAGGGTCAATTTAGGGCTTAGTTCATCCATGTAGCCATAAAGCTGCCGAGCATCGTCCAGGCCATCAAAGCCGTGAGCCCCTCCAAGGAGCAGAAAAAGGGTCTCCTTGTGGATTCGAAGCTTTTGGGCTCATGTTCTGAACGCTCTTTGCGAGATAAGATCCCTACAAGAACAAGCACTTAACACAGAAAAAACACACTCATCCTCGCACCCCTTACCTTAAATGAAACGAGGGTTACTATGATAGCTTAACGTATATTCCTGAACTAAGGGGTTTTTAGGAGTTTCTAGGTAAGTTGGCCCATCGAACTACTGGGAGCCAAATCTCAGCAAACAATCCTCTGAGCAGTGACAGTATAGGGCCTGTACATACCCGAAGGGCCCTAAGTACCTACTATGGGGGGGGGGGGGGGGGCTT
>CAJNDV010032273.1:10408-21586 GCA_905221635.1 Symbiodinium sp. CCMP2456 | reverse complement strand
CCTATGACCCTAAAACCCTAAACCCTATAAGCCTAAACCTCATAATTAACCCTAAACCCCGAAACCCTAACCCGAAACTTTAAACTATGACCCTAAACCCTAAACCCTATAACTTATAACCCTAAACACCTTCTAACCCTAAACTCTCCCGCTTTTCAGACCCCTCCTCGCCGGCTCCGGAGGCCTCGGAGCTCCGCAGGAGCTCGCCGTAGGATCCCCGGGCATCCTGCATTGGCTCAGGGCTTCCTACAGCGGTTGAGGGTTTGGAGGGTTTAGGGTTGAGGGTTGAGGGTTTAGAGGGTTTAGGGTTGAGGGTTGAGGGTTGAGGGTTGAGGGTTTAGGGTTGAGGGTTTAGGGTTGAGGGTTGAGGGTTTAGGGATACAGGGTGTAGGATTTAGGGTTGAGGCTACAGGGTGTAGATGGGTTTAGGGTTTTGGGGAATAGGATGAAGGGTTGTGGGTTTAGGATGCAGAGTGTAAGGTTGCTACAAGGGTGGTTATAATGGTGTTACTGTGAACTACGATAATTCGGCCAGGGTTGCTAGGACGGTCATAGGCTGTGCGGTTGCGGGTCTTGTTTCAAGCCTATCCCTGTTAAAAGACTAGACAAGGCCCTATGCTCCAGGTCTTGAATAAGAACCCCTTAAAGCGGGTATCATGAACGATCTATCTGTTGTCACCTCTAAGACTCTAACACTCTAAGATGAACGACCCCCTCTTTTTCGCGATTTTGGTGTGCAAGGTTGGGGGTGTAGGCGGGGTTAAGGGTTGCGCGGCCGGGTGTACGGCCTTGGGGTATCCATTGTTTTGGGGTGTTGGGACTCGGTTTAGGGTTTAGGGTTTAGGGTTAACCCTAAACCCTAAACCCTAAACCCCGATTCTGGGCGGCTAGGGTTTCGAGCCGAGGGCTTTTGGGTGTAATGAACCACGGCAGAGACCCGAACTCCCACAACTCCGGTTGGTGTTTCGGCTTCTGTCGAATCCTTAACCGAGGACGCTTCATAGTGTCGGAATCTGGCAGCCGTGGGTTGACGGCTTCAGGGGGGAAGCGTCGTTGGGATGTCATGCTCGAAGACGTCTTTCACCCCTCTGCTTGGCAACTTCGCAACAATTCCGCCCAAATCCCCTCGACCTTTGACCCTGATTTCTGGAACTTAGAACTCCTACTTGTACATGGCTCAATCTCAAAACCACAAAAACCGTCTTGAGCAAGTCCTTCGTTGCAAAGGCTATGGCGGTTCCAGCGGCATTGATCCTCGAGGCAGTCGAGTTCGGGCCTATTAGGCCCAGGTTGATTAAGGATTTGCAAAGGAGCATCCAAAATCATCGAATAGGAAGGACACTTAAGGTGTTGGTAGGGTTTCTCAAGGTCCATCATGACGATGATTGTAAAAACAACAGGTGGCAATAATCAGTCAGCAAGCCAAAAACATATGGGTAGTTCTCTAAATTAGGGTCCCCTTTTAGGTCCCCAATATAGTACGGCACCCTTATAAAATGGACCCTAACAGGGACCCTAATTTAGAGAACTACCCATATCGCGTTTGCAACAAGCAGTTCCTGACCTTCGGCGCCAGTTGCACATGGCCGAGCCACTCCGAGAGCAACGCATCCAGGTTTGCCAGCTGGGCTTCCTGCGTCGCTGCTTCAGGGACGGCTTAGACTTTCGGGTTTAGGGGCTTCGGCTTCCGGGCTGTTCGGGCTAGATCTTTTGGTTTCTGGGCTTCTGGCTTTAGGGCCCTCGGTGGAGGGCTGGAAAACATTCAACGCCCTGGCATGTAGTGGTGACAGAAAATTGAAGCAGAGTTTAGGGCCTTCAGGGTTTCCGATGTTCTTGTTGAGTTCGTGCAGAAGGACTTAGGTGAACGTGGCGTGTCAACAACACTTCTATCGACATCGCACGGTATCGTCACCGAACCGTATCCCTGACGCAGAAAACATCAGACAACTACATCGGAGAAATCGACACTGCATGACACCGCATGTTGGTATGGGGGTTCGTGGCTAGGCCACGGCACAAGCAGCCCCAAGAACTCCTGATGCTTCAGGTTTGGGGGTTTAAAGCTTAAGGTTGCAATTCCCAAGAAGGAACGTCAAGAAAAGGATCAAACACCAGCAAAGAACGAGCAAGTGCTTCTTATGCAATAAAAAGGCCCCGCTACCTTCAATCAAGTCGTGATACACTTCCAAAAGCCGTCACAGGGTCAGGTCCCACTTTGCCCAAAAAATGTTCAGCCCTAGGCTCACGTTTCAACCTCAAACCTCAGAACTTCATGCCCAAACGCCCTCCGCCCGAAACGAAAAGCCATGAGTACGAAACCCGAAATACACCCTAAACGGCCATGCTCGGAATGCCACATTTCTAGGCCAAGCCACCTAACTGGAAGCTGCAGCCCAAAAGAGCACCTATACATAAAGCTAAGCCATGCTTCTGAAGGCATCCAAGGGAAAGTTCAACCGACAACTATAAAGCTAAGGCGTACAACCCCAAACTTTTCTTTTGAACCAATGTCTAATACACTATGGTATTATGCAACATATCAGGACATAATATGACACTATATTCTAGAACCAATTTGGGGGTTCCTTACCATAACTATAATAGTATAAGAAACCCCAAAACCCTATTCTAATTATTAAGGCCCCTACATTAGGTGTGAGCCTTGGTCCCGGCAAGGCCTTGGCATCTTCCAGCGACTCCTTCGCGCCTCCCAACTCCCAACGGATGCCTTGCAGGCCCTGTCCAGGGTTTAGGGTTTAGGGTTTAGAGTTTAGGGTTTAGGGTTAGCAGTCTCCCGAATTTCCGCCAGGGCTCTTGTTTTGGAGTCCAACGACTTGACGGTGGCTGAGTGCAATGATATGCACCTAAAATTTGTGAAATGAGCTTTTCCTTGGAGGGGATGATGTCATGGCCTCGTTTTACCCCCAGAAAATCCTCCAAGACGACGGTACCACTAGATCTTGGAGCTGCTACGGGCCTTCAATGATTCAACGATTCAGCTCTTGTCCGGTACATCACTCAAGATCACCCACCCAACATGGACTCGAACAAACTCACAAGTTCGGACCCTAGAGCTTTGTCAACACCAAAAGGACACTCGAAGAGCCCTGAGCCTGCAATGTTTGACTATCGGCCCTATGTTAAAAGAAATTCGGCTTCGCGATTTGTTGCTGTCAGTCTAGCAGCCCTGCCTCCACCTCGCGAGAACGCCACAGCGTCTCCTTCAAGCGGCTGCCCCCAATTCGGATAGGGTTGGGGTTTAGGGGTTCGGTCTTCCGCGTAGGCCATTTAAGGTAGGAGTCTGAATAAGCGATCTTTTACTACTTGAGGTCACAAGCTTAGGGATTTCAGCGTCTGGGTCGAGGAGAATGCAATGATTGCTCAAGGTCTTGACGGAATCTTTGTGAACAGGCGAAGGAAGTTCTGTGAGCTGGTTACTTCTCACGAAGCATAGTGACATAGTTCGCGCTGCAACGAGCTGATGGTTTCTGAGAGATAAGGACTTCTTAACGGCTGCGAGTACACTGTGTGAAGTCGGCCACCTGTCTAAGTCTACTCAAGCGACTGCTTGGCACGTACCTTGAGGCTACAAACAACCCCTGTTAAGCCTTGCTTAGGGCTACGGACTACTGTAGCGACCTTTTAATTGGAATAGAGTTTTGGGCTCCTCTATAGTAGAGCTACAATAAGGACCCCTAAGAATAATAAGTAATTATGTAGGCTTCTATATCAATTACTCCAGTTTCGGTGCTTTTCGCGGTCCGACGGCGGCCCTCTGCACTTCGCCTCCTTGCCTTCGGCCCCGAGACCTCCCCGGTCTTTGTGCGACTGACAGCTAAGGCAACGACGACGACAACGATAATATCTCGTCTGCACGATGCTTTAGGGTTTGGGTTTAGGCTTTAGTGCGATTGTTTTTGTCACCGTCATTCTTGTTACCACCACCACCGCCGCCGCTACCGCCACTGCCACAAGTAGTTAGTCTAACACTCCTTTTGAAACTTTTGAGAAGGTATACCACGGGCCGCGAGTCCTCGAAGGCTTTGAAGGTGGCGGGCTGGTATTGGGCGCGACCGGCCTTGAACGACACAGGTGTTGCTGTATAGCTTCATCATCAAGCCTGATGTGGTTTGAGAGGTTGCTCTAGCGACTGGATCGACAGGGGAGTTTCCGAAAATTAGGGGTACCATATTTTGGGGCCTTTATAATAAGGATCCTACTTACTATTTAGGGCACTATATTAGGGTCCCCTATTTTCGGACACCCCCACAGGGATGCCGGGATTGATCCAAATTTGGGCTCACGGGAAGAACGTTCTTCACTCAGCAGACAGAGCCCTGATAAGCACTGGATACCGAAAACGAGATCGCTGTCCATCTCAAGCCGCTCCTCTTTGGGGCTTGTGGTTTAAACCAAACTCCAAACTACAAAGCATTGGAAAGACCAGTGATGGAACATCCCAGCAACTTGCAGTCGATTTTTCTACCCTTGCAAGACTTCCAAGTATGGTACCTGCGACTCCAAACTTTATTCGGTATGGAGTCTTCAGAAGCTTGTAATACTACACAAGTGAGATCATGTCTCGGGCTAAGGACTCCGATACTCAATATGAGCTGAGAGTCCTTGTAGCCCACGATGGGCATCACCTGCTCTTGTATGGCGCCCGTAATGTGCACCGCATCTGCTCCCACGAAGGCATGCGCGGCGACATCCTGCTCGAAAAGCGCACGCAACTCCACAAAGAAGCACCAAAGCCGTATACTCTCGATGGCCCACGTCCCAAAGCCCTAAGCCACGTGCACGGAGAACTTGGACATGGGACAATTGAGGGTTTGAGATTTCACGTAGTCTGAATCCCCAGCAAAACAGGCACAAGAAAACAACGACAAACCGGCACCCCTACACCCTAAAGTCCTAAACTCTAAACCCTACACCCTATAATCCGAAACGCTAAACCCTAAACCTTCCACCCTAAAATCCTAGACTAAAGCGAATCTGCAAAACGAAACCCGGGCTGTACGGAACGCCTCTGAGTCTCAGCCCCAACCTCCCCCAAAATCTTCAAAAAAAACCAACGAAGCAAGCGCTCCCGTGGCCACTGGCCATCCATCATCACGGCCTTTTAGGGTGGGTTTAGGGTTCAGGGCTTAGGGTTTAGGGTTTTGGGTTTAGGGTTTAGGGCTTAGGGTTTAGGGTTTAGGAGGGTTTAGGAGGGACCGGCAGGCTCTGCGTGGTGTGCTACGGCCTATAGCTTGAAAGGACTTTCGAGCAGAAAGGCTGCCACGAAGTGTGGAGGGAGAGGCCTCTAAGAGTCTGTTGGGCCTTCAAACTTAATGACGGGGCCTTACTTATACTTACAGGGTTTTGGCGTGTATTGTCCGAGGATCATAATAAGGAACCCCAACACAGTGTTGGAAAATGTACTTAGGCCACATATGAAATCAGAGATGAGGGCTTCAGTGGAACAGGGTTGGGCTCTCGGGTTTGGAAGTGCCAAAATGCACGCCCACGGTCCTCCGGATCCAAGCCCTAACTCCGAACCTGCATAACGCCGAAGCCGCTTGGAGAGAACGCACGAAGCCCCGGTCCAATACCCAACTATGACTGATTACAAGGGCCTGGAGGGTGTTGGGTTTTGTTGTACGATAAAGTTATGGAGCCCTAAGGAACGATCTTGGCAATTATATACTCTCAAGTGTCGATACCAATAGTGCCGAAGAGCTGAAACCGAGCTGGAAACCCCAAGGACGGAAGACTGAACCCGGGCTGAATTTCGACTGCTGAAAGCCGTCCCCGAGACAGACCAAAGCCAAGAAATAGACATTAAAGCGCCTGAAAAATCAGAATCGCCCAGTATAGTACAGTTAGAAATAGACACTACGGAGCCTGAAAAATCAGAATCGCCCAGTATAGCACAGTTACACAGGGACTCCGTGAGTGAAGAATGAATATGAGTAAGTATGCCGACTCTTATATTACTGACCTGTAGGCTGACACGTTATTGAACAAGTCTCGCGTCTAACTTTGAGTGTGGTGGTTAATTCCTTTCCCTACAGCCTGCCTACACGGCCTACACCCGCAAAACACGAAACTCTTCGTCCCGAAAGGAGCCCCGGAGGAAGGCCTTCAGGAGGCCATCCAGAATCACATCCCAGCGGTTCTGGAGACTGCCTTCCAGACTGCTGATCCCTCCGTGGCCGTGTGGGCTTTGTCACTCAAAAATTCTTGGAGTTGGCACGACCGACTCAACAAGAGAAGCACATGGGCTAGGACGACAGGTCCGGAGCTTAGAGCTTGGAGCTAAGGCAAAAAGAGGCAGAGGCAAACAGACAAAGCGATATACAGGGAGGACCAAAGTAGACAGAGGGAGTAGACAGTAAATCGAGCGGAATCAAGACCCGTAGTCACGCCGCAGTCTTCTGAACCCTCGACATGGAAATCTGACTCCAAAAACACCTTTCTAACAGCCCGTAAAATCTCCAAAAGCTTAAAGAACAACTCTCCGACCTTGCTCCAAGGTCCAGCCACTGAGGCCCTGCTCCTGGAAAACGGACTCGTCAGTGCGACACTCCGAGTTTGGGGCTCAGGGTGGTCAGGCTCTGGTGGTTTTCGTGCTTTCGAATTTTGACATTTTTTTGTATTTAGGGCTTGGGGTGGGGCTCCGGGGTTTCAACCTTTCAGCGCTTAAATTAAAGTATTTTTCCAACCTCGGGCATCGAGCGAGGTGCTTAGAGGCTTACAGGGAGCTCAGGATTTGAGACCCAAAGGTGGGTCCTGCACTTCTGTTAATTGCTAGCGGGGTCGGGGGCTTCCCGGTTGAGGTTTCAACCCACCCTAAACCCTAAACCCCAAACCCTAAAGCCTAAGACGGCCTCAAGGAAATGCCCGGACTGACTTTGTGGATCATCGGGCTCAGTTGGAGCCCTGCTGCCCCCCCCTTTGCCCAGCTCCTCCGCTTGGAAGATGCAGAAGTGAAGCCGGATGCCTGCATGTGCTTCTGCATGTAAGTATTAAACTTATTAAACAGCAGGTATAAAACCTTGCTTGAATCATCCGTTCAGGTGGGTCAGGCTCTGGAGCTCATTCTTCGGAAAATGTATAATTCATGAAGGCCGGCTGTGCTCAGTAGCCATGGACAACAAAGCCCTAATGGTTCTGATCCCCACATCTCTTCAGGGTGCCGGGTTAATGTTGCAAGTAGCCTGTGCTGAAGTTCGTCTACGGAGACGTTCCTGCAGTAAAATTCTTCAGATGCGACATGGGTTGCAAGCATCGCCGCCAGTCTTGCTACTGTTGCTAGTGCTGTCCCTGTCATGATGCATCGTCTAGCGACAGCATTCGCAGCATCAGCTGCTGCAGTATCAGACTGTCATTGCTGTTGCCGCTGTTGTGTAAGGGTGGCAGCAGTTTGCAGTAGCAACAGCAGTAGCACAGCAGCCTCAACACAAGCCATGGAGTTGATACTGGTGGTGCTCATTCTGCTTGCCTTCCTGTTGTTGGAGCCCTTGTGTCTGCTGTCGCAGCGGCAGCAGCTGTCAAACCGTTATGAGTCAGAAAGGTGATGAACACCTCTGGTCAAACCCTATCCCATCCTAATATATATATATATATATATATATATATAGGCCTGAGTTATCAGAAGAGTGTTTTGGCGTACATTGGAGTATAGATATACTACTGGACCCGAAGCTTAACTCTGCTAGTCTTGGCCCCCGGCGACGACTAAAATCAAATTTCGCACGGACCTGGAGGCGGCACACAAAGTCAACAAAACCCAGCCTCAACTCTCTAAACCCGGATGGTTTGGGTTTAGGGTTTAGGGTTTAGGGTTTAGGGTTTAGGGTTTAGGGTTTAGGGTTTAGGGTTTAGGGTTTAGGGCTTAGGGCTTAGGGTTAGATTACTGGACACCCTCATTCCCCAACACCCAAGACCTGTAAAGCATTATGAACTCTGGCATCCTATAAAGAACATCACGTCCTGTAGAGCCAAAGACCAACGCGCCGATCGCGTGAACCCTAAAAGACTAGTTGTACTATACAAAAGCAACAAAATTAGCGACAATCGCAATATTCACAATTCAACAAACATGCTGTGAGCACCATAACCACCACCATCACCATCACCATCACAATCATCATCACCACGACAATCAGAATCCCGGTGCCTTCGAGCATGGTTGTCTTTGCAGCCACAAGAGGCCGACTGGTAAATCGAAGCCTCCGGTGCCTGGGTTGAGGCAAGGGTTTACTTGGCTCTAAAGCACCCCCGGAGCCTTAGAGTCCTGAGAGCCCTAAACCCGTAAAGCCTATTTGTTTCCTTAGAAATGATCTGTTCCTCGCATACGTATGTTTTTGTAGTTTTAGTATATACATATATATATATATACACACACACCCACCCACCCTCCCGCACATCACATGCATATACAGATGCAAGCATTCGTCTATTTCGCGCTTTGCTGGCTTAAGACTAAGCACCGAAGCTGGATCTCCGCTGCTTCGAACGCCCTCTGCGATGCGTCGTGGGCGATGCCGTCCTTCGGCCGCCAAGCGGAGGGTTTAGGGTACAGGGCTTGGGAACTACAGGGTAGAGGGTTTAGGGTTTGGGCGTGTTGATTGTCCGGTTGGGCAAACTTGCGGTTCTCCTTTGCATGCTTTGAGTTTGCTGCTTTAGTGTAGTTGGGAGAGAGGTCGGGTCTTGGTTTCTGCGGTTGAAAGCTCTCTAGTTGAGAAAATTCTGGTTTGGGGTTGTGGAGGGGTTTGGGTATGATTTGAAGGGTTTCGGCTTAATGGCTTCAAGTGTGGAGGGGTTTGGGTATGATTCGAAGGGTTTCGGCTTACTGGCTTCAAGGCTTCGTGCTATCGAACCATCTATCGTTATCTGCTTCTTTTTCTTTATCTCCATCTGCGTATGGATCCAATTGCCTGCACATTAGTCGTAGCAGGCGGATGACTGAGAGACGGGTCTTTAGGCTTCCGGGTTAGGGGCCTTGCACAAGGGAACTAGAAGCGCTGACTCGGGATAAGTGGCCTTGTAGATACAAAAATACGCTTGAAACGACGGCAAATACGACTTCTATCCACGTGAACAACCTGCTTGCCAAGTCCGCTGACCTTTCCGTCTAGCCTAGTCTAGTCTAGTACAGTGTAGTATAAGTGTAGTACATTGTAGTAAGGTAAAGTATAGTACAGTCTAGTATAGTATCGAAATCGGCGAACTTGCTGTCACACATCCAGCTTCTACACCGTTCCTGTTGCTGTTGTTGTTATATGACAAAACCTCGTTGTCGCCATCCTGTCTGATGAGCTTTTCGCTATACAGTAGTTACCAACAAAGAAGGCCCACATCTACTTCCTGAGCGTTTGTCGAAGTAGGGTTGCCAAAGCGGCTACGCCACTTCAGCGCATGCTCATAGCTACTCCTCAATTCTCAAATGTTGCCACGACGGAGGTCCAGCTCAAGGGTAGCCATGCGCATCGCTGCGAGCATGTCAAGCACCACCTGCACTGTCGTGCTCAGGGTTTAGAGTTTCGGGCTTATCAAAACCCAAAACGCTGAACTGTGAACGCGAAAACAACCCAAGCCCTAACCCAATACCCCAAGCCAAAACAACCCTGGAGTACGGCCATCTAGACACTGAACAATAACAAACCTTCAAGCCCATAAACCTAAAAAACAGACCCGCAAACCACGTCAGCCCTTAACTCCGGAAGCCCTAAACACCCAAAACCCCAAACCCCCAAAGATCCCTCATAGGCTTATAGATCCTCTGTAGAAACCTTGTACCAATTTCTTACAGAACCCTCAACAGAACCCTTCACGAGAACCTTCCCGCGCTGCCTGCCAGTTCCCACTCGGGGCGCAAGCGCTGATGACGGAGCCTCTCTCCCAGTTCAGTGTTCAGGGTTCAGGGTTTAGGCTTAGGGTTTAGGGTTTAGGGTTTAGGGTTCAGGGTTTAGGGTTTAGGGTTGTTGGGTGTGTTACTGTAAGCTTGATGCAGTTTCGGGCTACGGTTTATGTTGAGTTGATGAAGCATTTTTGAAGCGCTCTCTCTCTCTCTCTCTCGCAGACGCTCTTTTTACGGTTTGTTGCATGAGGATCTTATGCTGCTTGCGATCCAAGCTCGCATATCGGGGTGGAGTTGTGCTAAGGCAGGCTTTCTAATGTTTTCTACGGTGAACTCAAACCCCTCCAACAATGACCCAGATGCTTTCAGAAAGAAGGCCCAGTGCCCGAGGCAGGGCCGCACTCAAACCCGGGAGCCCTTGGAGCCGAAGCCCCAAATTTGTTTAGGGTTTAGGGTGTAGGGCTATGCCCAAACCCCTAAATTCCGTCGTCAAAACCTGCTGCCCCAAACCCCTCAGCCTGATCCTGAATCCAGAGCCATTTGTAGCGGCCAAGGGGCTGTAACTGACCACGTCGGCAGCGAGGTGCCGCGAAGGCAGCGAGCCTGAGCGTGTCTGTGTCTCTTTCGCTTTGTCTGTCGGTCCTGCCGGCGCATGCAAGTTTCTACCTGTCTGTCTGCCTGATTCCGTGACTGTCTGTCTGTCTCTGCCGGTCTCTGTGCGTCTCTGTGCGTGTCTCTCTGTCTCTGTCTGTCAGTGTGTCTCTGTCTGGCTGTCCTGTCTACCTGCGCGTAAGTGCCTGCGTGTCTCTGAGTGTGTGCATTTGAGGCTGGGCGGGGGTTCGCGGCTTAATGCCTCTTGCCTGGGATCTTCTTTGTGCTTTGACCTGGAGGACAAATCGAATTCCGAAGCTGGGGCCATACAGGGCCCCGGGGGCTTAGGAGTTCTATTTCCGGAAACTGGGCCTGTGGTTTAGACTGCTTGCAACGAGGCGTCGACCCCTCGGTGAACCGGCTTGGAGGGAGGACTTAGTAGGTATGTAATTAAATAAGTGGTTATGGGTAGCCGAAAAGGAGTCCTGATTGGGATTCTGCAACTTGTACCTCAGTCTGTAAAACAAATACCTACGAAGTTCTTCCNNCCCCCCCCCCCCCCCCCCGCGACCCTCCAAGGGCGAGAAGCATTACAAAGAAGCAACAGGAGCGTTGCATGCAACAGAAAGGCCGAAAAGCTTACAGCAAAAGTCCCGCGACATCTAGCATCAAGGGCTCCCCACCCAACTCCGAACCCTCAAATCCTGATGTTGCCTCGATTTGGGGGTTTCCGAAAATAG
>CAJNDV010032272.1:25999-36800 GCA_905221635.1 Symbiodinium sp. CCMP2456 | reverse complement strand
GACTACGACTACGACTACTACTACACGTACTACGGGTTTAGTTTGGCCTGTTGCTTAGTGCTGGGCTGCAATTTTGGTCGATCTCCTGGCTTTGGGCCTGTAGACCTGTACAAATGCACGAGGCGCAAGTGTCAGCTGTCACTCTGCGCAGGAACTCCACGCCACTGGGTTTGGCAGCGCGATCGGGCCACCGGGAGATTTGCCGCTTTTCTCGGTTTCGGCGTTCGGGCTCTAGACTACACGCTGAAGGTTTAAGCTGCTGCTTCATCTGAACTTGTGCGAATGTGCTGACAGCCTAAATGCTCAAGCATTTCTGCTTGGGTGTAAGGTGGTTGTTGAGATCGAGGGCTTCGACCCAGGAAATGGATTAACTTGACTGGGTCTGGGAATGATGGTGTTTCATGCTGTTTGTTGTCGATCCCGGTTCGGGCTCAGTGTTCGTTCGCAGTCCGTGATTTATGTCGGGATGTTTCTACCAGTGTTTAGCAGGAAATTTTACGTCGAGCTCTGAAACGCTTTTCCCTCGCGCAGTTCGCTTTGCTCGGAAGTTTCCAAGAAAAAGCGTTCCGCAACAGTCCCTCTAGAGTTCTAGCACAATAGAACCCGCAATCCCTATTGTCATTGTGAAGACTATACAGGCCTCTATGTTTGACTCCATAAACACCCTGGAAAGACTGTGCGAAACCCTTAAAGGAACCCTGCACACGGAAGCTTCGTATAAACCCTGCAATTCTGAACCCGAAAGACTCCCGAAAGGATTTGGCACCTCAAACGCCTGCCATTTTCACCCTGCAAAAGGTCAGCTTCTGTTGGATCACGGCCGAGTCCTTGGTGCTGTGGTACAGGGTTGAGCCCTCTACCCTAAAACCTTAGGCCCTCGTCTGGCAGGTCCGAGTTGCGAGAGCAAAAAAAAATTGAGGGCTTGGCAGGATTCAAAGAGGCTTACAAAAAGGGGTTTACGATAGGCTAGAGCCAGCGATTCGCAAGGCCACTTTACATCACAAGCCTTGTTTGGCCACCCAGAGTTAGGTTTCCGGAGCTAGGATTGAAGATTCGGGAACCATGAAAGGACTAAATCACAAATTGACCCCATCCACATTGAAATACATACGTATGTAATGTAACATTTTCATGTAAACAACAATGTTTGTGTATATGCACACGCATTCTCTATATTATGTTTGTATGTGTATATATATATATATATATCGATCTTCAGTCATAGCTGGAGAACCGTAGCGATTGTTGTTTTCATGCATGAAGTGGGAGTCACCAAGATGTACGTCAAGGCTAGTGCCATGTGTCTATGAACCTTCTCGAGATGCCCCGATTTAAGAGCTCTGCCACACAGAGCACCGACGCCCTGAGGCGGCGATGATAGTCGTCATGGTGGTAGTGGTGGCGGCGTAGTAGTAGATTCCTGTAGATCCCTCAACCCCAGAGAGAGCCTAAACCCTACTCGTAGCCCGTGAAGATCTCACAGTCCACTCCTTGATCTGAAAGGGGCGGACATCGAAGCTGCCGACTGCGGCGCGCGAAGCCCAGTGGGCTCCCGGCTGCGGCCACTTTTGCCTTTCCTGTTTCTCAAACTCAAACCTTGGCGTAGAGCTTTTCTACGGAAGTCTAGAGACCGCCAGATGAACCATTATCATCGTCTCCAGGCAGTGAAAGCATGAAGTCGGTATGTCCGGAACTGCAGCTTAGAGCTAATATGTGGACGGGTGGATGCCGAAGTTTGTCGACTTCCAGCCCTGAAGCTTTGGACTGATCGATCCGAACAGGGGAATTCCCAGAATATGAAAAGGTGCAAGAGCGAACGTACACCTGCCTGCCAAAGCTATGTTAGATGGTTTTGGGGTAGGTCGCAACATTTGGCATGGAAAGGAATTTCCAGGCATGTGATTCTGCGGCATTTGCAAAAGATAGCGACATAAAGGCGTTGGTGCTTGCAACCACGCAGCTGCGGGCCACAAGAACCGTCGCCAAAGCGCGTCGAGCCACTTCCAGCTGAATGTCGACGCTTGGCTTGGTGTTTGTGCGTCAGATTCATGTTCGAATCGTCCGGCTCGCACATCTTTGACAGGGATGTCAAATTGTTCCCTTGCCAGCAGACTCGTCGTATCAAGCAACATACTGCAGCCAGAGTCCAGAGTCAGAGGGTGGAATGCAGGCAGTGGGACAGCAACAAGAGCACACCGCTTTGCGATTGCTGGTAGTGGTAGCAGCAGCAGCAGCGGTAGCAATAGAAGCAGCAGGAAAAGGAGCAGCAGCAGTAGTAGTAGTCGTCGTCGTCGTAACGGAAAGAAGTAAGCAGAGGCAGTGGTGGTGGTGGTGATATGGGCAGCCGCAGAAGTAGTAAGCGGAAGTAACAGTGGGTGGGGGTGGCGGTGGTAGTGGTAGTGGTCGGCAGGACAATGGCTACCAAGCGGCTAAAGTAACCCTGCAAAGTACCAGAATCCACAGGCTACACTCCTGCATTTGGACACTTGTTAATTAGGCCTTCAGCAATATCCGGATTGCAGTGCATACATGCTTGACGACTTTGCTTTCGCGAACAACAGCTGCCAGAGTGTCGGATGGAGGATTCGCAGCCGAGGTCAGTGCCACTTAAAGCGGCACTGCACATTGCAGATGCCGCATCAGGGCAGAGCGGCTTCATCGCCGGCTTCACGTATTACGATACTTAGCAGCTGTTCATGAACTCCTGCTTTGCTACTCAGCTCTTTCCCGAAGCTTCTTGAACCACAAGGCGTACTGCGTCCTGGTAGTACCTTCAACGAAAGGATTCAGGCTGCACAGTTAGAAGCCACAGGAGGATGTCACTGATTTCACCTGTCCGATTGTGAAGTTAACCGGGGCCTTTACGCTTGCAGTTTCTGGTGACGTCTCCATGGGCACACGTGCCAGTCTAAGTACGACAGTGCCTGCATCAAGTTGGGCCTAGGAGCTTTCAAGACAAAGTGCGGCGAACGCAGAGCGAGTGCCCTTGCTTCTTGGCGAAATAGGAGAAACTGTTGAACAGGTTGGAGCTTCGTATCAACCGCAATGGTGCTATGCTGGTTAGTGCATCTCATTGATCTGTGTTGCTCGACTGTTTATGAGGGTCCAGCAATATCTGGCAAGTTGAAGGTCGTAGCAGGCCGTCGTGCCCGAAGTACTCCTTTTTGAAACCTTTTTTTCATCGTGTCATGAAGATTTTCACCCACTAGAGCAACATGTTTTGTACTGCTGTCCACACCTGCATGCACATGTTGCAAATACTAATTTAGGACATCCCAGCACCACAAGGTACCCTTGCTTGCTGCTGGGGGCATTCACCTTCAGCGTGCTTTGCTCCGGCATCACTGCGCACCGTGAGGTGAATTCAGTGTTTCGGGTCTACCGGAGTTCCCAAACACTACTGGGAGCTAGGATTAGGGGGACCCTTGGGGATATAGACTCAATATAGACCCTCTCAATAAGGTCCCTGTGAAGCGAGCCAACAGGAGGGTTCAGAAGGGGTACCCTTTAAGGGGTACCCCTAATAATACTACCTAACTACATAGCTTCCTCTCAAGCCCACAGTGCCAAATTTTGGATTTCTTGGTTTCAGGAGCCAGATCGGAAGTGGTTCTACCGGTGTAATGTTGGACTGTGTTTGGTGGGGTCCTCCCAAACAGTCTCCGGTGCCTTGAACAGGGTGCTTTCCAGACCCCGCCCCTCACCTGTGCAGTAGTGCTGTAGCTATACATTGGTACAGTAATGTTGCATTGTTTTTTTCCCGGGGGGGCCCCCCACCCCAATAAAAACTCGGAAAGCATGTTCATTTTTAGGGGGTATTTGTTTATTTCTACTGCTACTGTTGAGGGGTTGTGCTCTTGCCCCTGCTCTGGCTCTTGCTCCCGCGCTGACTTTTGCTCCTGCTTCTGCTGCGTCTCTCGCGCCTGCTCCTGCTTTTGCTCCTGCTCTCGCTCTTACTCCCGCTCCTGCTTTTGCTTTGCTCTTGCTGCTGCTCTTGCTCTAACTCCCGCTCTAACTCCTGCTCTTGCTTTTGCTCTTGCTCTTACTGTGCTCTATAAGGGTAATTTGGAGCCTCAAAACCCTCCACGTAATTCAGAATAGGTGTTAAAGGGCAGGGATGATTTCGGGAGGACTCGTCGTCCCAATGTGTTTTTTATATTAGGGGGGGTAGAATACAGGGGCAGCGATTAGTAATGATTAGTATAGACCCATGAGTAGTACAGTAGTTCACGAATCCAGCGGGACAGTAGTCATGCACTCGTCACTAGTAGAGTAGTGCAATGGCACAATAGCAGTACATGGCTATTGAAGCGCAGTTGTACAGTAGCACAGCAATACATAGATTAACTAGCACTACACTAGTATTGCAGCAGCACAGTAACACTTTTTTCAAGTAGTTACATTGGTAGAGATGCACATTAGTGTTTCTTTTAAATATGCATTATAATTAGTGCAACTGTAGTACATCCATCAATAGGTCAATATTACTACAAGAGGCTTCCCGAAAAGGCTCCCGAACCCTCCAAACTCAAGCCTCAGGTCTGTCCAAAACTTTCATTATGAAGCCTGGGGCCTTGTCCTGTTCTCGTCTAGTGTATAAAGCTTGCCACCGGAAAAAGCGCAGTCCAACAGTAATCCCTTTGGGCCGTGTGCCGTGTAATGTTGTACATTAGGGTACGTCGTTTAGGTGCCATGTAAGGCAGTGGGTTTAGAGTTCAGGACTCAGGGCTCATTCTTTAGTTGTGTTTCAATCTGTTGATCATAGTTTCCTCAATGTTTGCAACAAGGGCCGCCAACAAATGACTGTTGCCTGCCTTCTGAGGGGAGTAAAGACAACGCACAATCTCTTGATGCAAGGTACTTGCACCTTTCCGTCGACGAGTGCGAGCCCTGTCAGGTGAGCAACATGCATCATGCTGGCTGCTGAATGCTGCAGCATGTTTGGTTTCGGACGTATAGGGTCTCTGGACTTGTAGTGTGCACATGTGATTTGTGCAGAGACAGGGACACAGGAGGGATGAGAGCAGCACCTTTGTCCAACCTTGCATTCAAGGATCAGTTGCTGGGGCTCTTTTGGAGGGCTTGCTGAAACCGTAAACCCTGCTGCGTGTGCGAGAGTGAGAGTCGAAACCCTGATGTCGGATACCCGGTTTACTAGGTACGATCGGCTTGTCACAAATCAGGGCTTCCTCGCGAGTTCGCGAGTGGCGTCCCTCTTGTAGCCTATGCGGTTTGTCGGAACCTGTGGGATCATATACTATAAAACAGGGTTGTCATAATCTCACAGAAACGACGGGGAATTGAGAAGGGAACAGACAGAGCCCGTCACAGGAGAGGCGTTTAGCAGCGCTGCACCGCCGCTCCTCCTGCTTGACTGTGGCCACATTGGCCTACTGGTGCAATCGGTGCTTGGGCTGGTCCCATAGAGCTATAGCCTACGCGGCAACGGCAGCCACGGGCAAACCATTCAGATTAGCGTGATTAGTGCATCGACAGCATATACAGCATCACCCGAGAAACTCCCAGCTTGGGCACCGTCCAGAACCACTATCATCCTCCTACTAGCACTGCGCCGACACCGCTATGACCGCCAAGACGAGGATTTAGTAGTATTCCTTCTGTTGATTTGTCGCCGCCTTTCTAGTCAGTATGAGCACCTCTGTGATGATCAAAGTTTAGTCGTTGATGATGATGATGATGATGATGATGATGGTGATGGTGATGGTGATGGTGATGATGATGATGATGACAACGGCGACCAGTGTGATGATGAAAGGAAGGCAAAGACGCCGACGATGACGGTCTGGTCTTTGTCGACAGGCCGGTGAGGATGATGATGGTGCAGGCGATGAGGGCCATGATAGGGAGAAGACCATTGCAAGGGATGGCATGCAGTCGCAGACGCACCTGCGGATGCTGATGCTACATGCACATGCGAGTATGTTGCTGCACTTACTTACAGGGAGCTCAAGTTCATCACTTCTAGAAGTCATTCGTCGAGACGAGCGAATACGTGGGACAATGTGTCTTCGATTTCCCTCTTATTTCCCATCTACTTATTGTTCGCAGTCATCATTGCCACATATTGAAGCCGTTTTGGCGTATGCTTGCCGTTGTAGGGCTGCTCACTACTATTCCAGTTACTTGTCGCACCGCTACAGCATTTTTCGTATATCGGCCATGCGACATTGGAAGTGCCACCGTCAGGGTTCAAGCTGGTTTACAGGGTATTTTGTCCGTCGTAGTTGAACCCCACGAACAGGGCAACATTCGGCTTCTGATTGTTGCATTGGCTAAGTACTAGTTTCTAGACTGTTCTATTCTGTTTACGACATGCAAAAGCACGTAGACTGAGTGTCTCAGACCCGGTGACATGCAACATAATCACCGCGGCGCCACAACACGCACAGCAGCACTGGTATGTGCCATTCTACTGCTAAAATAAGTACCTGGAAGCAGGACTTCTTGGCCTCAAACCTCCCGTTATTGGCATTTATGTTGGCCCCAAGCCGCTGACACTGGCATCGTGTGAGTCTTCCTGAAATGCTTTTTCTTCTGAGGTTTGCATTCTACCTTTACTGTGGGTCCATGCCGCTGATGGGTGCCGTCTACAATCCCAGCCCTGCGCCAGATTCGACTCTCAGAGACATAACAAACCCTACGGTGCCTACAGCCTTCAATCCTTCTATACCCCTAAGCCCGACTAACCCTAGTAAGAGCAATAGTCAAAAGTCATCGTCCCGGTCACAATCATAACAAGAAGACGAGGATTTTGATGCAAGTTGTATATAGCAACATATATCCGTGCAGGGCTTGCCCTGCAGGCCTTATAAGCCCGAGCCCCGCAACCGAACCATTTCGTGGGTTTCGTGGGCCAGTTTTGCTAAACCTCGGTCGAAGGCTGCTCGCTGAGGCTTGAATGCAAACCTGCAGAATCACAACAGTCCGGCTTGCATATGCCCTAGACTCCCAACCCCAAGCTTGATATTCGATGCTTGTAGACGGACTTGAGCTACAAAGACGGAGAGCCTGCAGCAGCAACTAACACAAAGACAGCAGCTGTCCAAGATCTTGACAGCGAGAGGCAGAGCCATCAGTAGCAGTGGCCAGCGTATGCTTGCAAAGGCGTAAAACTTTGCATGTTGTCGGTCAGACGGGCGCTATGTCGCCCTCACGCCTTGAAGCCCTCAAGCCGTAAAACCCCGACAATCCCAGATCGCATAAAGCCCCGGGTTTGAGACCTGTTTAGGAGCTGAGCCTTCTCCGCTTCATCTTTTAGCCCTTGCTTCCGACATTGACTGCTGACTGCTGTCCAGATCACTTCGTGCACATTCGAACCTGCAGTACGGCTCACCGTCAAACCCCGCAAGTGTCGCAGAGGAATATGGAGTTGCTCGAGACCTTGAAGCACTTCGTCGTCGGCGCCCTGGCTTTGCAAAGACTGGTCTGCCTTGCAAGACGGCTAGGCAACCAGCCGTTTTGGTTTCGCAGGGGCAGTCTTCGGGGCAGAAGGTTCGGGTCCAAGAATTCGTAGCGATTTGTGTGTTTCAATCACACAATGTCCTGAAACTGATTGTCTTTCGTGGATGCGGACGCTTAAGACATGATGCTGTTATAGGCCATTGTAGGCAATCGTCCAAGCAACTGCCGCGGGGGGTCGGGCTCTTTGCACGGCAACTGATGAGGCAGTCTTCCAGATGCCTTGCTTTCAGAGCTCGGTTTGCAAGTGATTAGCCGGCCGGAAGCCATATATTTGTCTAGTAATTAGCCATGGCATGTCGCCACAGAATGGCGGCACGTTGGTGATGGGTCTCGGGGCCAGCCGAGACGCACCAGTGAAGTCATTCAGTAGGCTACCATATGCTCATCATCCTCGGCATAGCCTTCGTACTGGACTTGTGGTTGCCTGGCTGCAAGGGAGTGAGATGCGGACGCTGTCCAAGATGCCTCTGCTTTTTGTAATTCAACGTTCGCTCAGACATGTTGTTGTAGGCTGTTTCCGGACTGCAATGCAGCTTTGCCTGAGCGTATGCGCCTTTGGATGACAAGGCAAAGAGGTCTCGACCCCTCCCTTCCCCTCTACAAGGCGATCGGAAAGTTTCCTTTCCATGGAAGTCGAGGTTTTCGATCCGTGGCTTGGTGCGGAGCGTCCCAGAGGTCAGTGGCGGTGATGACGACATGGTGCCTTCGTCTTATGGGTCGTTGTCAAAATTATGGTCCCTTTTTGGGTCCTTATTATAATACGGCACCGAATATTTAGGGTACCCCAACAGGGACAAACCCTAAACCCTAAACCCTAAACCCTAAGCCCTAAACCCTAAACCCTAAACCCTAAACCGGACAACTACCCTTATACCCTTCATGAGCTACCCGTAGAATCCGAAGGAAGGCCTCGGCCGAGACTTTGGGAATTTAAACCGCAGCCCGGGCCTCTGAAGAATTATAAGTATTCGTATTAGTAATACCAATATCAATATATATGTATATATATATATATATATTGTACATTATGATTATTATCAATTTATTCGTAGTAGTATCTGTAGTATGTTTATTATTAAGACTAATCACAATCATATAATTCTCAGGTTTATGAACGACCACTGTTCCACTGTAGGTGCTTCACGTGCCTCTTGTCAAGCCAGGCCCTCCAGCGGCCCATGAAAAAATATGCCGTCTCGGCCCCGAGAGTCATTTCAGAAGCCTATCGTGGGCAGAAGATGTCCGCATCTGATACCACGGAGATGATCGCTCCAACAGACGCATTCGCATCCAGTTTGCCATTTCCGCCCAAGAGACTCACCTGAGGTGTGCAGAGTTTCGGCAGTTCACTTGTTTGGAGTATTATAAGCCCTGCATAAGCCCAGATGATGACTTCAGTAAGGCGGGGAACATTGGACAAGTAAGCAGAAAGCCGGCAGAGTGAGTGCTTCACTGGTGCGTACCTTTCTGTGTAATCATGAGCATTTCTGTGTAATCATGAGCACATTTCTTTGCCCACGCGTCTGCCTTTGTATTTGTGTAGGAAATCGTTCCATGCACTGAAGATCGGCTTCTGGCGCAGTGGTAACCAATGCGCAGAGTCCGCAATAATGCGACCTACCAGCATAAAAACCATCTCAAAATATCTCAAACACTTCGGTGTTCGCAAGGCCAGTATAAAGAAGAGTGGTGATACTGACTATAGAAAAAGCACTGCTGATCTTGCCATATCTTGCCATTGACGGTTGAAGTGTTCAAGGCCGTCGCCCAAGAGTCAGGCTACATGGAGGATGTGAGCCGCGACATGGCTTTCACCCCTTGAAAACGGTTGTGTGAAGGCTCGTGGGGCTTGAGGCCTCTCGCTCGGGCTCCCTCGCGAAGATTCAGGATCCTGGGTTTGGTTTGAGAAGGCTTCAAAGCCAAAGCCGGAAAGAAGAGAATATATCGAAATGTCAAGGTCTGCTTACCAGGATCTCGGGGATCATGCAGGGGCTCGGTTGAGACTTCCAGAAGACTTGGGCGCGGCTTGCCTTCGTTTGGTCTCTAAGGCGCGGCGTGTTCGGATCGCAATGCAATAAATACTGTACCCGAGGTTGAGTAGACGTCTTTGAGCTTTTGCTACGAGGCGAGCCAACGAGGTTGCACACATTCAGGCAGCACCTGCTCAGCTGAACAGTTTTGACAGCCATACTTGCGGTCGTCGGAACATGTGTAACAGCCAGTTGGGCCAACCCTTACATGCAAGGCTACACTGTTT
Organism: Symbiodinium sp. CCMP2456; assembly: GCA_905221635.1. Taxonomy (NCBI): domain Eukaryota; class Dinophyceae; order Suessiales; family Symbiodiniaceae; genus Symbiodinium; species Symbiodinium sp. CCMP2456. The sequence goes on along the minus strand of CAJNDV010032272.1, from coordinate 27,061 downwards.
CTGTCGTACCTTTGTGGCTTTCTGCGGTCTGTCCTCCCTAGGAACTATGGACTCCATGGGAAGTCGAGCTCTCCTCCTTGTGGGCTTCATCCAGCATGCCAGTGCCAGGTGCACATGCTCAATCAGGGCATCTAGGGAGTTCGAAGTGGTGCCCAGGACAACACATGCGTCGGCTTGCCGTTACGGAAGCTGCAGCTGCAGTTGGCTTCTTCGTGATGTTGCTTTCGTCGTCGTTATTTTGCTGGTGGTTGCCCTTTTTGGCGCAGCCGTGGCTGTTGCCACTGTAGCCACCGTCGTCGTTTTTGGTTGCGGTGGTTTTGTGGGCGGCGGCACTTGCTGTTTGCTGATGGTGCGACTTTAGTTTGGAGCTTGCCATGTTCCGTTGCTGCTTCTAAGCTTCTGGTGGTGCTGAGGGGAAGAGGATGTTGCTGCTGCCGCCGGTGCTGTTTCTGACGGTTCGGTTGTTGTCCAGGTTCGTGAGCTTGAACCAGCCGGTCGATGGCCAGTCGTACCAGCTGTTCTTGATCCTGGCCTGCGATTGATGTCTCCTGAGTTTGTAGTCCTGCGGAATTCTGCGGAGGAGGGTTTGGCTCCAGTAGTGGCAGTAGTAGTAGGGCCAGCAGTGGCAGGGGCAGTAGCAGCAGCAGCAGTGGGAGTAGCATTAGTAGTAGTAGTAGTAGTAGTAGTAGTAGTAGTCGTCGTCGTCGTCGTCGTAGTCGTAGTCGTAGTAATTATTATTATTATTAGTATTATTATTATTATTAGTAGTAGTAGTAGCAGCAGCAGGAGTAGTAGTAGTAGTAGTAGTAGTAGTAGTAGTAATAAGTAGTAGCAGTTGCAGCAGTAGTAGTCGTCGTCGTCGTCGTCGTTGTCGTAGTCGTCGTAGCAGCACTAGCAGCCATAGGGGGGAGGAGTGGTACTCGCAGTAGTAGTAGTAGTAGTCGTCGTCGTCGTCGTCGTCGTCGTCATCGCCGTCGACGTAGTCGTAGTAGTCGTAGTCGTAGCAGCACTAGCAGCCATAGAGGGGAGGAGTAGGAGTTGCAGTAGTAGTAGTAGTAGTAG
>CAJNDV010032272.1:4982-19007 GCA_905221635.1 Symbiodinium sp. CCMP2456 | reverse complement strand
AGTACTACTACTACTACTACTACTACTACTACTACTACTACTACTAGTGGTACTACTACTACTACTACTACTACTACTACTACTACTACTACTACTACTACTACTACTACTACTACTACTACTACTAACTACTACTATTACTACTACTACTACTACTACTAGTAGTAGTAGTAGTAGTAGTACTACTACTACTACCATTATTACTACTACTACCTCTACTACTACTACTACTCCTACTACTTCTGCTACTACTAGTACTACTACTACTACTATTACTGCTTCTACTGCTACTACTCCTACTACTACTACCACTACTAGTAGTAGTAGTAGTAGTAGTAGTACTACTACTACTACTACTACCACTACTACCACTACCTACTGCTACTACGACTGTTGCTACTACGACTGTTACTACTACTACTACTACTACTACTACCACTACTACTACTACTACTACTACTACTACTATCTTCCTCTTCCGCCTCCTCCTCCTCCTCCTGCTCCTCCTGCTGCTGCTGCTGCTGCTAATTATTATTACTACTACTACTACTACTACTACTACTATTACTGCTGCTACTGCTACTGCTACTGCTACTGCTACTACTACTACTACTACTACTACTACTACTACTACTAATGCTACTACTAATGCTGCTACTACCCTTTGCTTCTCTCGCTTCTGCAGGTAGTGATGCTTGCTTAGTCCGGTACTGGCGAAATTCGTTTGTGTCTGCCGTGGTTGCTGAAAGTGATGCCGCGCAAGCATTGCTAATGCTGGTAAGTCACTTTCGGTAGTCATACTAACTTGTAATCAGTTTATAGGAGCCCGACCTGTAACTCCCATGTCACATCAGCGAACTCACCTCCACCATCTCGGCCGGGAGAAAGGTACTGTTCTCCGGCACGAATCTGCGGGCTCCCCTGGCAAACTACGCCTACTTCGGACTCTCCGTGTCTACGCACCTCGCACTTCACGTTGGCTTGCAGCTTTTGCTAGTGACGCAGTCGGGTTATACACAGGAGTAGACCTTAACCAGCCCCTGTAGTAGGGACCCCAACTCCTGTCAAACCGATCTAACCACCTCATGTCGGGACGTCACCGAATTCGTGTCACTGCCAATACGCCGCAAGTCGCGCCCTAGCTGTTCTGGCTAGAAGCAACATAGGCTAGTGAAGCAACGCAGATCACAGATGACTCGTCCTGAAGAGGGAATCATATAGGTATTTGGGTGTTCTCTTTCTAGAGCCTCCCGAAGTCTTTACCTCTGATGATTTTCTCTGTTGCCCAGCAAGCCCTTCTAAGTCCGTGTAGATTGTTTTTTCGCCATGAAACGGGGCTGGGGCAATAGCGGAGCGTGGGAGGAGTTGCGCTTGCCAGTGTCCACGATGCTGTACAGCCAGGCATGGCCCATTTGCGATGACTCTGTGGATGAGGACGAGCAAGATTTTCACCTTTGCGCCTCATGCATCCGCCGATCTTCCCCAGAGATGGAGGACCGGCGTGCATGCCGCATCGTGCAGAGCAAGCTGGAGAAGTCGCTGAGGCTTCTGAAGGCTCCAGGGGCGGCCGTGACCCACAGATGCAAGAGATCTGAGGGCGATTCGACTCCTTCGGCTTCGCGTGAGGAACTCTTGGGGGCCGCAGCTGCTCGCGGCTTGGATGGTGTGCTCTTCCCCGGCGGTGCCCTCGCGCTGCTGGCACCGCGCCTGGCGGTGGTGGATGATGACAAGCAGGAGGGAGTCATGCAGCAGCTCATCTCGGATATGTTCACGAAGATGAGCTTGAAAGCCTGAGGGCAGGGCACAGTATGGGGATGTAGAGCCACTTAGTGACTTAGCGGCTGCTTTAGACTTTAGAAGTCCGCGGATCGGGGCCGCGGGGTTCTGGGGTTCTCATAGAACGGCCTCCCAGGGGATCGACTTTGGGACTTTCGAGTCGACCAGCCTCCGCCATATGTGGCAGCACGGCTATGGGCAGTCTTGAAGCCCAGAGGCGCTAGAGAGCTTGCAGACAAAAAGAGTTAGAGTCGGTTGGAGCTGAGGGTTCGCAGCTTTGCCGTCTTTCGGATATGTCCTCAGATGTGCAGTGGGCCAGATGCACCTACTTGGATATGTGTTGCCCCGATTGATTGTCAAAGTTGCAGAGCTTCGCCGTCCACGTTGTGGGAGCTGAACCTCGATTCTTAGAAGCAGACGCTAGAGCCCATCTACCACAATAATTTGAGCTACAGATAGCTATCGTGCGCTTTCTGCTTTTTGTAAACGTAAGCAAGCAAACGCCTAAACCCTGGCGATGCTGCGTGGAATGTCACCTCCACGCCCGATGCTCGCCCTTCGAAGATGGAGCTGCCTAAACCTTAATTTTGAACCTGCAAATTTGCGCTTGATGTCTACCTTTCCCTATCTTCGGGTTGCTTGTAGGAGTTTCTGTAGGAGGTTGCCATGAAACTACTTGGTTGTTTGCACCTTAGAATGGCTGCTTTTTGAGAGTGTTTCACATAATCCGCCTACGCACCCAATAAGCTCGCCTGGATCGTCCTAGTGCAAGCAACGAAACCTACCACTTGACTAACTGCATGGGATTCTAGGCAAGTGCCACGCAGAGGCCGCCCTTATAGAACCGCTGTGCAAACGTTATAAAGTCCTACGAAACGCTCTAACACCTATGCAGGCCTTATCGAATCCTACAAAAATCTGAAACCTATGCAAACCTTTTCAAGGTCCTATAAAACATTCCAAAACCTCTTATAAGTTCCTACAAAACATGCTAAACCCTATATGACTTTGTAACATCGCGTGTAAACCCTAACACCCTACGCCGCCGAGACTAGTGCTCGGCAGCATTGTGCTGATGATCGCGTCTGAGATCCTCTTTCGGATCGAGGAGCTGACAGTCTTTCTTCAAATCCTGGCAAGGAAACACCACGGATGGACAGAATTGCGCACACATACATACATAATTTGTGAGACTGTCTTCAGTGCCCACCCTGACCATTCGCCGGCGGCCTGAATAATAAGATGCCGGTGTGCTCTCCCGCACAGAGCATTCATTGAGAAGTGCATAAGTACGTTAGTACAAATCTGTAGTACAGTAGTGCCATAGTGCATCAACACATTTAAGTGCTTGTTAGTTGCAATGGTATAGTAGTGCAAAGGTCGAGCAGTTGGCCGACAAAACCGGAAAGGCAGGACACTCTAAGAAGAGATCTTAAAGAAAGCTACCTTATTCCCTAAACCGAAACGCTGTCAGGGAGGACATGGTCACATGAACTAATGTCTGATTTCCTGTGTCTTCAACTGGACCAGTATCGCTGCAGACCTTGCCTGGCTTGTCCGAGAGTGAGTGTCAACAAAAACCGAAACGCTTTCTTCATATTCTGGCAGGAGCTGCCCTCCAAGCTGCAAGGCGGCTCAGCGTGTAAGTCTTAGCGGCCATTGGGGGGTAAAGCTATGGATTTGCGGATATAGGGGTAAAGAGTTTGGAGTTTGGGGCTTTGGGGCTTCGGTGTCTAGAGTCTAGGATGCAGTGCTGGTCGGGTGCAGATGTCGCCGTGTGTAAATGTGCATGCCTGTCTGAATGCATGTCTGTATGTATACATACAGTCATTTCCATGTGTTTGTAGATATTTTGCAGGTAGCTGGAGACATAGCTAGCTAGCTCGCTAGCTAGATAGGTAGATAGCTTGATAGGTAGATAGGTACGCAGACAGACAAGTAGGAAGATAGACAGATAGATAAGTAGATAGACCAAATGCGACGACGTAGCCAAACATTCAAGGACAGGTCTTTCAGTATCTTTCGAACACCAAAATGACTTTGAAGCAGTTCCATGGTCCCCCAGACTAAGCTTCCGCTGACATAAGAGGCCGCTTGGTTTCGAAGCTGACGAGACTTGGCTTTCTTAGACATGTTCCCACCGGTTTAGGGTTTATAGGATTTAGGGTTTGGCTGAGGCCAACTTCAAGTGCTGTACTGTTCGACTTGAGTCCAGTGGCAGAAAGGGCTTAGGGCCCAGGGCTTAGGGTATGATCCATAAACATGTAACAGAGTACAGCATAATGCAGCAGGATCTAGCGGAATGTGATGTTATACCGCCGCAGCGTCTGCTCCCAGCAGGTAGTCCGATCAGTTGTCTCGCAGTCTCGCAAACTGCAAGGCCCTGAGATCGTGGTGGTTTTGTGTGACATGGTACAACAGAATCCGGCACATCGGAATTTGGCCGCGCAGAAGAGAACATAATGTAACATGACCTAACTGTAACGACTATACTGCCTCCGGTCCCAATGCTCGTCCAGGAGACATTTCCGGCTCATCCGCACGGCTCCCAGCGATCAAGGGGACACCTGGGTTCTTGGGATGTTCGCAGGGAGTCGACGAGCTCGTAGTCCGGCCTCTTCCAGTCTTCCATTTGCAGGGTTCACGGTTTAGGCTTTGGGGTTCAGGGTTTGGGGTTCGGGGTTTAGGGTTTGTGGGCTTAGGTTATTGAAGGTCTGATACTAGAAGATCGGGTACTGCACGATGGTTATCTGGTTTGAATGCTGAAGCTACCTTGTTAAGAATCATGATCGGGGTCCCTTAAATCCTCAAACCCCGAATATAAGGACAGTCAGTAACCTACTGAAGAACAAAATGGTCTTCCAGGGGTAGGTCTGGACGCCTGTGCCGGTGGATCTGACGGGCCTTCTCGAACCATACAACCCGACCAGCAGAAGAGTCAGCACAGGTGTACTCTACATGGCATCCCTGCTGTCGTGGCTGTGTTCGATGCTTTTCTCCTCGGTTGTGAAGTATCCGAAGTTATGGTGGGCATCGCTCCTTGGCCCAATGTTGAGCCACATTTCAGGTAGACACATGTCGACATGGCTTGCCGAGCTGTGCCAGTCGAGGGTCCACACCCTGGGAAAACTTCAGAATCCTCGTTTGTTTTTCACATTCGACCCACGCAACACGACTTCTTACTTAGTCAAGGTTCTCATGGAGTGCGGGGGGCCTGGCCTCTTTGCAGCAAGTCGCACAGCTTTGGCAGTTCGGCCTTTTCGGTTTTCTGATTCCGACATGCTGCGTTTGATCGGCTGCCAACATTTGCAGCGTTGTTGCCCTAAGTCTGATGGCCGCGCTGCACATGCCTAAACCCGAAACGACTAGCTGGACTGAACAGAAGCACTGGCTCCGAAACTCGATATTTCCCTGCAGGGCTATCACGTCAACAACACTTCAGAAATTCTACGCCTTGCGTTTTGTTTGCCTACCTTCTCTGCTCTTTTGCAGAAGGAGTCTGACCTTAACCTCACGATCGAGGTAATTACTATAGTTGCTCTGTATTTATTATTGTCATTTTACTTTCATTGCTAATACTAGCATAAGCTTGAACCATCCCTCAAGCTTCCAAAGGTGGTCCTCTTGCTGGCCTGGGTCTGGATCTACTGCATGGTCCCTTGGTTCAAGGGTGGTTATAAAAGAGTTATCTTCAGCTTTGCATTCGGGTTACCATCCATGGGTCACTTGAAACTCTGACGGCTTCTGTCGGGGCTCTGGGGTTCAAGTGATCGCTGTCACTGTTCCATTGTTATCAACCCCGTAAAGCCTGAAACTTCAGACCAGCCGCATCCGTCTGTTCTGAAGCCCAAATCAGCCCACTAGGCCGGAAAACCCTGAACCACCCAACGGATACACGACATCCTGAAACATCAGCTCCAAACCCGTAAAGTCTTTGTCGAAGCTTCGGACCGCCAGGTGCGGAGGACTATCTGCGGGCCCGGTGCAAGCAGCTTTGCTCTTGGGACGGAAACGGCCTGGAGTCGATCTCGGGTAGTCCAGGGGTTCTGTTGGAGTTTTTCCTGTTTGGGGAAGTAGCTTCGGTGCGGCTAATTTTGCCCCATGTATCACACACACACACACACCAATCGTGCCGAATCCGTTTCTCCTAGAGGTAGCTCCTTGTAGCATGTTCGAGATTTTGGAGTTCCTGCAGCAAGGACAGCATCGTCAGCAGCGCGAGCGGCGAGAGTGAGGATTCCGGCACACTAGAGCATTCAGAGAGTTGCTGAGACCAGATCCGCCAAGCTTTCACCATCTGCGGGTTGCAGGATTAGGGCGGCCAGCCCCGGTGTAGTGGGCCCAAAATTCCGCACCGAAACCGAGGTCCAAATCTCAGTCATGAGCTTCAAAGGTATCGAAAACTATCCAAACAGCAGAGGGGGCCTTCAGAGCGTGTCACAGTTGTTTCGCGTACGGTGACCGTCATCACCGTCATCGTCATCATCATCGTCATCAGCAGCATCAGCATCAGCAGCATCATCATCACCATCATCACTCTCATGGTCATCACCATCATCAGCGTCATCGTTTTCATCGTAATTATTGTCTTCACCAGCTTCGCCAGCAATATGATCAACTGCCTAATGCTATTGTCACCTTGATTCTACCGTCCGACCATCACCTCTAGCACTATATCTTGCTCATGAGGCATGCGCGGTAAGTCTTGCCATCATCCATGTTCGGGCTTTGCGTCTGCATCCTGTTGCCCAGCTCGGTGCTCATAGGATGAACTGCCACATGCGACCGGATGGTCACAGGCATCTTCAGCGTTTCCCCAGAGGGCGATGGCCTGGAGTTCAACGCGGCTTAAACACATAGAAGTAGTGGCGATTATGAGCCGCCACGACGAATTTAGAATCTGGCTGCTCGGGCGGTCAGATCGTCTCAGGAATTGCACGTTCACCTCGGGCCATGCCCCCTGTGAAATGCACAGTGCATTGTCAATGGGCCACAGTGGTCCAGAAGGCAACCTGCAAAGCTTCCCATGTCGTGATACAATTTTCAATTTCGCTTGAAACCCTAGGCCGCCAAAGCGAAAATTTGCTTCCGGTGTTGGACGATCCGGGTCCTGCCGCGCTGCTAGGGGAGGTCGCTACGGCAGGCAGGGCGCGGCCTAGCCCGAAGGGTCCACACTGAGGTCCACCAACACCCACCCGAGCTTCCTGCAGGTAAACAGGCTAGGCCGACGCAGGGATCTCTGCCACACCGGGAGCGCAGACTTCAACGATGGCCGCTATGCTGGCCATGCTTTTGCTGCTCGCCGGTGTTTTCAAGCGATCATGAAATCCCGGAGCTTCGGAAAACACGGCAACGGCAGTGTCCCTGATCCGGACGCAAGAGCATTCAACTGTGGCTGCATGCTTGCGAATTCGACTTATCTTTGGCCTAGTCTTCGTCCACGATCATCTTCGTAACATCCCGTAGAGTCCCGATACTACCTAGCTGTAGTTCCGCTATAAATTGAAATCTACCCGGAAAGCCACGGCCAAGGGCAGATTTATCTTAGCAGAAGGAGTGGCTCTGCAAGCTGCGAGCGGCAGCGAGAAGAGATCCGCCCCTCCTGTGCCCCCCGATGTTCTATAAGCGTTCCTTGAAGGGATCAATAGAGGCTCCCTCAATGGTTCCCATAAGGGTATTACAAGCTTGCTATAAGAGTCGTATATACGGGTACTAGAATCTAGAAGAGCACCATCGGCCACTACTGTGCTATAAGGTTGTTAGACAAGTAAATAAAGGTACTATACGGGTTTCAGAGGAACTGCAGGCTTAATATAAGAGCACGATAAGGTACTACGAGGGTTCCATGCCGGTGTTCAGCTTACTTGAAGGCTACTATACGTGTACATGGGGTATTGTGAGGATCCGGCAGGCCATCGCAGGAAGTAGCCTGGCCTCTAATCTGTAGTGCTCTATCAGGTATCTGCCTTACAGTCACTGTTCGGTGCACCTGATCTTTTGACTAGGAACTTACACCACGCATCTCCATTGCTTCGCAGTTCGTATTGCCGTGGAGGTGGCCCGGCCAGGTAATCTGCGTCATCCTGCATCCGCAGCCTTGTAGAAAGACAACTTCGGGGTGACACGGGGTGTCTCTGTGGAGTGCAGCCCATTGGTGCGCAACAACTGCACGATCCCGTGCCGACGACCTTGTCTTGGCACCTTAGCTTCTCTGTTGCAGGCCCGCTCGAAAATGACACGTTCTGTGGCTATTGAACTCCAGTTTCGGTGTTCTTCTCGCGTTACAGTTTGCTTTCAGAGAGGGGGCAAGTTCTGGCTCTGCCAATCCTGATATGGCTGCGGGGTTCCACGTGGCGACGTGTCACAGCACATTCATATGACTCCATGACACTCACAGCTTCAGACTGGGGGTTGCGGAATCCGGCAATATCAGATGATTCAAGGTGTGTGTGTGTGTGTGTGTCTTTGGTGGATGGATTGTTGCAGTATAGTGCAGCAGCCCTTCGATGCTGAACGCCGTGACAAATAGACAGGATGCAACATTATGAACAACGGCGAAGCTGTGCGTCGGCCGATGGCCTTGCGCGCGCAGAGACAGGGAATCCTGTCCTCGGTGCAGAGCACCACCAGGTCATACCAGGTCTGAAATTGGCAATCTCATTTTGCCTGCGGCTGTCGTCATGCTTTTCTGGGATCTTGATACATGAGTTCGCATCCGACACATACCGCGCAGACTTCGCTTGCACCCTCAAACCCTGGATCCGGCAACCCCAACCCTCCAAATCTCTCAAGCCCGAAAACCGGTTCCTACCGCCTTGTGTGCATAACCCTGTGTGTTTCATGAGGTTCGAAGCATCGGCTGCTCCCTTCTCTGACGGCGTTGTAGACGGAGGGTTGTCGGAGCAGAGCCTTCAGATGTACGCACAGATCCTGTAGGGCTCGGAAGATGTTTGAACCAAGGGATCACCGTGAAGTGGTCAGGTTTGGTGGTTCACAGTGCCAGGATCTTTTTCTTAAGACGTTGCAAGGGCAAGCATGGGAAATTCCTCGTGCCGTCTAGCTCAAAGCAAGAAGACCGCACGGGCGCATCGATTCCAAAGTGACTCGTGGAGTTCAGGATAATTGCCTTCTCAAGTTTGAAGGTTGGCCACGCTGGACTTGCCGGAAGTCATGACAGCTGGTCGCCAGCTTTGCCTAGCACTCTCGTCATGAGTTGGACCAGCACACAATCATCTCGTGTTCAGGGGATTCTGGTGGCAGCCCAAGTTTAGCGATGGTCTTTGTCTAGGGTGGACTAGCCCTTGCCCTAAGCCCTAAGCACAATATTTTCCAAGGTCGCTCGCCACTGCCCTGCCATGTTGCAAATTATACTGCATCGCTGTCATGGATTCTCGTGTCGAGCCTCTAAAACCTTGATTTCAGTTGGACCACCAGCCTTCCGGGTTGCGACGCCCACTTGATTTAGGGCTTTCGGGGCTGAAGGTTTACCGTGCCATTGACCTGCATCGGTCGGCCACGATAGCGACTGACGTTTGCATGGTGTACGTGCCTCACAGCCTGATAGCAAGATGTTGAGGGGATTTTAGAATGCCGGGGTAATGCAGGTATATCAGCGATTAAAGACTCGTACTGAGGTGCCACTGTAGGGTCACTTGCTCGACTCTACGCCACCCACGCTCTGTGTGCTGACACGTCGGTTCAAAGTGTGATCGCCCAGGATTCATGTACAACTAGTCTGGCAGTTGTCGGAAAGCGTATCAAGTGAGCAGGATGCGTACGCCGTATGCAAACCGGTAAAGCGTCCTCGCGCGTGCTATCCACAGACGTCACTGTTGGTGCAAGCGACGTCCGGCCAACATGCTGGTGAGGCGCCAAGAGCTAGGGAAATAGCTCCTGCATTGCGAGCGTGCATATTCGATGCTCCTAACTTGGCTGGAACTGTGATCATGGTGATGGCGGCAATGATGATGATGATGGTGATGATGACAATGACGATGATGATGATGATGATGATGACGATGATGATGATGATGACCATGATGATGACGATGGTGATGGTGATGGTGATGGTGATGGTGATGGTGATGGTGATGGTGACGATGACGATGACGATGACGATGACGATGACGATGGTGATGATGTTTGTCATGATGCGGATGATCGGGGTCATGATGATAATGCGGCTGATGAAGAAGAAGATGATGGTGGTGGTGCTTCTGGCGACATTACTGATTTCGATGATCATGATGTTTCTTCTGTGTCTCTAGGCTAGAAATGGCCACGATGAGGCATAGTTCGCTTTCTTTAGTTGTATTATATAAACACTTGCATATTCACATTACTTGTCAATAAACTGAACTATTGCACTCAAACTGTTGTGACAGCTCTGTCATTGGCCACCGAGCCAGCCCGACAAGACCCTTAAAGTCTACCTGCCATACACTGACAACAAATCTCACAACCGACGAGTTGTGAGAGTTTTTGTTGCGAAACTAGCCCAGGCACCATGGCAAAAGCGGGCTGCAAGAGGCGCCGCTTGCTGAAGCCGTGCTCCGCCCCTTCACACTTTAAGGGGCATTCCGTTTGCGCAGGAGGCTGCATGTGTCTGAACAGGTTCTCACCTCCTCTCAATTCAACAGGCATGGAACATCTCACTTCAAAGTGGCTTTGGTTCATGACTTCATGGGCTTCGCTCCTGTATATGAGCAGCAAAGAAGGGATGTTGAACGCTCTCATTCTGTGTTCAAGCTGGCGGAACATTCGTCAGCTTACCCCGATGTCCCAGCACTCACATGCCATCTGCATGTCGTCAGACAATGGATCGCGGAGGCGCCGCTAGCTACAGCTATGACAGATAACATCCCAAGCCTCACGTGCTGCACATCAATAGTCTCAGGAGCCGCTTCGTTCAAAGAGTCCTGGACGATATTTAGATCTACCGACAGAAAACCCGTTGTGAACCCTGACCCCAAACAAACCGTTCGGGGAGGTTGCATGTTGAAGAGTTTGCATGGTTTCTGTTTGCGCTTTCGTTTTCTGTAAATACACGCCGACGCACATACACGGATACATCAACTCATGTGAACGATGTGGTATACATAACTGTAAAACCGTATAGCACGTATTCTATGACACTAGACATCGAAGCGAATTTGCCTTTGGGCGTCTCTGCACTTGCTGACAGGCTGGCCCAGGCAGACAGGCAAGAGCCCGGAACCAACAATAGATCAGTATATGGATGCCGTTCTAAACCCCCGCCTCTTGTGGTAAGAGTAGGGCCGGCATTAGGGTTTTGCATGGTGGTGAAAAACCCTCGCGCGCGCAAGCTCGCGCAAGGGCGGGCGCAAGATACATAACACAATAACATATGTATTGTGTTCATACATGTGGCTTTGTATTGGATTATGTTGTCATGAGTGAAAACCCCTGCGCGTGCAAGACGGCGCAAGGGCGGGCGCAAGCACTGTCCTAATGCCTGGGCATGGCTCCTTTAATTTAGAACAACATCCATATTATATTAACTTGTATTATTTACAAGCTACATCATCTCACATTACAGTCTAGTATATTGTATTCGATATAAGAACCCTCATGGAACTTCATGGAGGCTCGCCCTTGCGCCTGGCACCCTTGGCGCTCGTAGCGAGCGGCTCAGATCGGAAGCATGATCCTCCGTGCGCAAGGTGTTGTGTAACGAACGCCGGGTTTACGGCTTTGTGCTTCAGTTTCGCAGTTTCGGCCCGGTACTGGACTGGAGCTTGAAGCCGTGGGGCTTCGTATTCAAGTAGCGGGTTTCAGAGCGGGGCCTTGCTGTGTGGGTTTTGTTCCCAGACATGGGCTCAAATCTGGGGGGCGGAAGGCGGAAGGCTGGACACCTGAAAACACTCTTATCTCTTCGCAATGCTTGCCCCAGACCTGTTGAAATCGACGATTATCGATGAGATCACGAGTGCTGTATTGGGTGTGGGTGAGCAGTCGTCGGTAGTTACCTGCAAGTAGCTTCCGACTAACTAAGACTGGAACTTAGTATGTTTGATGGCCACTTCGTCCCTGCCGGCAGGCTTTTGCTCAGAGGTTTCACCGTTCAACAATCACATGTTAAGCATCATGTCTTGTCAAGAGTCAGAGTCAGCAAATCTGCAGCAGATCGATGCTAAATACAAAATGCCCAAGCCATGTACCCTTTAGACTTTAGACCCTAATCTTGTGTGTTGTCCGGATGATGTGGACTTGAGACTTCTTCAGCAAATGTCTTGGTGACAGAGTCAGACGAGACAAAGGCTCCTGCACGACACTGGACGACATCCGAATCAGCCACCACCGATTCACAGCCGAAGCAGCAGATCAGAAGATTCTGCAGCAATTTGGGGTTCTGGGTATAGGGTGATAGGGTTTGTTTCAGAGAGCACGCCATGTCGCAGCGAGTTGCACAAGCTGTCAAGACTGCAGCCGGCAGGACCTGACACTTAATAAAGGAAAAGGCGAGATTACCAATGCTTTTCCTGAGGGCTCCTCTTGTAAATGTAGAAAGGAACCACGAAACCCCAAACCTACAGTTGTTAAGGCTAAACAATTTACACTGAGCGTAAACAGAGTGTTGTTAGGCGTTGATTATTGATTTCGTGCAGACACCTGACGAGTTCACATGCGCGTTGCACGCGCTCACTTGCAACGAGCTGGGAGCCCTTGCCCTGTGAACCCCTGTGATTAAACCAGGATTTCGCTGGCGTTTCCGGACAAGGCGGGCGCTGCAGCTGCAAGCATGCAGCCTGTTTTGGCATATGTGTGTGTGTGTGTGTGTGTTTCTTCCTCTGCGCATGTGTGCCTGTGCGTGCGCGCGCGTGCATCTCAGCACGTGTCTATATATTCCAATGACACTGTTTGCTGGTCGTGCAAGTCATTGGTGCCTTCAGCGATGGGCATGGGCAGAAAGACCGGGGTAGAGGTCCAGGAATATGGGCATCCCGCTTCGATCACGAGCTGTTTATAAGGCGTTGTGTGCAATGGGCGGGATATGTCATAGATTAGTGAAGATGTTCAAAGACCTGCATTTTTTGAATTTTGGTGCTCTTCATGTAGTCGGCTGAGTAGCAGCGACCAGGAGCGTTTGCTGTAGGTTTGGCAGCCATCTGCTTTTGCGCACAAAAAACCATTCACAAAAAAGTATTCCAATGGAGAACGCACTGGGGATGATGCTACGTAGTACGTCCACGAACCCTTTGGCCGAAGATTTGCTAGAAGAAACATGAAGAAACCACGCTGGCAGGATTAGCATCGCGAAGAGAGTGGTCACGATGATAAAGATTCCCAGGGATTCGACGACGACACCGTGGGCGATGATGCCGATGATGGTGATGCTGATGATGCCGATGATGACGATGCTGATTACGGTTTTGCTTATATACATGTACTGGATATATATATATATATATATACATACATACATATATATATATATGTATATGGTAACGCTGGTAAGGATGATGATGACAATGGCAATGCAGTTGATGGTGTGTGCTGCTGATGATGGCGGCCATTACACTGATGTCTGCCGTGATGGTCCCAGCAAGGTCTGCGAAAATGTTGAGTTGTTATCATCCTGGTGATTGTGAGACATTGCGGGTGTGTCGGTGATTGGCTGCTGACAGACGAAGCAGAAGATGACGCCAGTGATGGTGACGGTGATGGCGATGATACGTTTTGAAGGTACATGAGAGTGATGATGGTGCTGCTGTTGGTGATGCTGTCCGTGGGTTCTTTCCGAGTCTGGTAGGGCCGAGGCCTGAAGTAGTGATGGGGTAGTGCTGGTAGTGCTGACAGTGATGGTCGTAGTAGTGGCAGAAGAAGTAGCAGTAGCAGTAGCAACGGTAGCAGTAGTAGTACTAGTAGTACTAGTAGTACTAGTAGTAGTAGTAGTAGTAGTAGTAGTAGCAGTAGTCGTCGTCGTCGTCGTAGTAGTAGTTGTTGTTGTAGTAATAGTATTTGTGGTAGCCGTAGTAATAGTAGTAAAAGCAGCAGTAGAAGGCCCTGCTGTTGAGGTGTGTTCGTTGGCACACAATCCAGGCCCATGCTGAAAATAGTAGTAGCAGTAGCAGCAGCAGTAGTAGTAGTAATACCAGTAGTGGCAGTATTGGGCGTACTAATGGTATTTGTAACATTGTACTGCGAGTAGTAGTAGTAGTCGTCGTCGTCGTCGTAGTCGTAGTCGTAGTCGTAGTCTCGTAGTCGAAGCAGTAGTAGTAGTAGTAG
>CAJNDV010032271.1:0-42185 GCA_905221635.1 Symbiodinium sp. CCMP2456 | reverse complement strand
CCATACCCCTACCATAGAGAGAGTGTTGGGTGACGAGTGATCTCCAGGCATGCGGCTAATGTTACAGAGGCAGCTCATCATCAAACTCGTCTGCCCCCATTTGGAGAATTGAAGTCGCCGATGTTGAGAAAACCATTCGAACCTTGAAAGTATAGCGCTGAAATGCACTCGGCCACAACCGCACGTGCGTACAGGGTGTCGTCAAGCTCGACTCGAAGCTCGAGTCATTTGGACTAACAGCTACAACTGGGCCGACATATCGATAAGTGCCTTGAGCTTCGCAAGCGAATGGGACACCTCATGCACAGTTTAATTACAGCAGCTCACAATATGCTCTTTGATAGTTCCGCGCAATCCCTTTACACAAGTCCTTGATCTTCAGCGCTGCAATGGCTTCGCAGCACGATGATTGTCCAAGGATCTTGAGCTCCGTGAGCGGCAGCATGTACTGTTTCTGCGTTTCTTTTTTGACCGGAAGCAATGGTTTCAAGATAGTAATTGCAGATTCGGATCAATCGATGTCAGACCTGATTGACTTCATGCAACACCGTTTCTTAGGGGCCGCGCGTCGCGCGACGACAACTGGCGGCAGGATCCTGAGTTCCGTGACTGGCAGTATGTACTGTTTCCGTGTGTCTTGTTTGCCCAAAGTACTGGTTTCACGGTGCCTCTGAACTGATTGTCTGAACCGGATGAGTCGCACTTGCAAGATGTCACAGATGTGGTCGTGACAGCGTTTGTTCGGGGCTGCGTGCTGAGGTCCGCAAGGAACCGACTTTTTCGGCCGGGAAACTCGGCAAGTGCCATGCGGCCCCTCTAATATGATAATAGTTGTTCCTGATTGAAAACTGATTACCATTATTTCTTTTTTCATGGGTGCTTGACTATCACTACTACTACAGTCTCTATCTGTTCTGAATTTGTCTCTCGCTGCATCTGCATCTCTCTTTCCTGAGGCCTCCCCCTGGCCTGGAAACACAGAGACGCCACGATGCCCCTTTTGAGGCGGGCGTTGCCACAATAGACTGGTATGGTTAGTCGTATCAGGCGGCGGATGATGCAAGGCGTTTGGTGAATCGCCAAATGCATCACCCAGTTCGAGCACAAGCAGCCAGTTCTGAATCCCAGCCTTCGAGTCTCTCAAGCCTTGTGCGAAAGTGTGTGCACTCTCTGCGCAAACAGGACCCCAAACAGCAGTTCGAATTTGCGCAGCTTAAATAAAACTGGAACACATGTTCGATTCTTCGAGCCGAAAGGAGCATGAGGAACCGGGCGCTAAGACAGGTTACGCTTCCACGGTGTTTTCTCCGGGTTTCATGCGCGCTTCTTCGGCGACTCGGGACTTATTGCTCCCACATCAAGCTCCAAAACCCTCAAACTCGCCTTCCAAGCCTTGCAAGACCCCAGCCACGGGATCGAAGCTTAAATCAACAGCTCCGGAAGGTGCCCGGGGATCAGAGCCACAGCTTCTCAGCCCCGGCTCCTGGTGTCCCGCTCCCTGGCTCTGTCTGGGCTCTTGTGAGTTTGTTTGTTTGGGAAGAGGAAAGGGCGTGTTGCTGCGGGGGTTGGACCAGGAAATCGAGGCTTGAGGTGGAAAGTGTTTAGAGTCTTTGGGCTTCGAGATGTTGGGAATGGTTGGGACGCAGGCTTGCAGGGTAAAAGTTTCACAATTTAGGTTTTAGGTTAGGTCAATCCGCCCTGTACCTCGTAGTCGGAAGCTTCGATGCACTCCAAACAGTTCCAAACACCTACGCGAGCACATGGTAATTGTGTCTACGCGGATTTGCTTGAGCTTTCGGGCTCTATAAATAAAGTCTATTTCTGTTTCAGGACTTCGGGGTTTGGAGGCTAACGCTTCTGGCGTCGAGGTTGAAAGTCCGGCCTTTGAGAGGTTTGGGTTTGGGAGTTGAGTAGCTTATAGCTGTTCGGTTTTGAGGGCTTCTTGGCATGCTGTCTTGAAGGACCCACACAAGCATTATAGCACCAGCGTGTAGGATTCCAGCTTCATTATACCGACGGTAGCTTTGACTCATCCAAAGAGGAGCACTAAGCGGGCTTGATGGCTGGGGGGTTGGAAACTTGGAAGGCTGAAAGGCGGTAGGCCCACGCTTTGCCAAAAACGGGTTGCTGCGAAGGTATGTTAGGATCAAAATATATAGAGTATATAATATCGCTCATAGACAGATAGAAGATATATGGACCTTTATATAAGGGAATGTGAGGATAAGCCCTTAAACATCGAGAACGTCCCGTTTCGAAGAGATGCCCCTGCCAGGATCCGGGATGTCTTTCAGGCTGATGCGAGCAGCGGTGGGCCGGCCCAGAGTCTTTGCACCGAGTTGTTCCTGAAGGTGTATGTAGAGGTTGAAGATAGTCAGCAATGCTATCCACTTGTTATAGTTCTACGCCACAAAGCCTTAACCGAATCATTCGGGCTTCTAGATCAGGATTGGATAACGAGAGTCTCCCGAGCAGGCGATGTCAGGAAAGGCTAAGGCCAGAGAGACTGCACCACAAAAAGAGCGCACATTGACTATCTATTCCATGTTCTGTCCGCTTCATGGAGGCTATGCACAGCATGCAGAAAGCGAAGCTTTGCCTCTGCTGAATCCTACGCAGAGAGCAAGAAAAGAGAACCTTGATTATATAGAGTGCATGCAATGCAGTAAAGGCTTCCCAAAGCACCCCGAGATTGGCTCCTGTGGGGATTGGAACTTGAGTCGCAAGCTTATGAATGTCCATCGGACACAGTTTTGGACCGCTGAAAGGAATAATAAAAGTTGCTTCGACGGGCGGATTCGTCTTTCTTGTCGACAGTGTGTAGGATGGTCTGTTCATCTGAGTTGTGCAGTTTCCCCTGAGGCCCTCAGGTTGATTTTTGCCTTTAAGCCTTGCCTTGTGTGTTCTCGGGTCCGCTTTTCGGGCCGTTGCTTTTTCGATAATCTCCGACTTGTTATACGAAGGAGGAAAGTCTTGACTCCAGGAGGCTCTTCAAATGTCAGGCGAGTCTCATACCTGCGGATCCAACCATCTACGGCTGTCGAGGCTGTGACAGCACGGTCCAGAAGTACTATTTTGTAGGGTTTGGAGCTGCAGCTGTTCTAAGCAGCGTAGTGACGTTTCTCACCAAAACCCCCTCACGACTGCAGTTTCCCGACAGTCTCCCCAACCACAACCTTAAACCTTGAAGCCTGAAAACTCTGAGCATGCACCTTGAAGCCGAAGCTTTAAGCCTTGAGCCAGCGTGCTTTGAAGTAAATTCGGAGAGGTCCATCACCCAATGAGATGGTGAGGCCGACGGGTCTGGACTTTAGGGGCTAAGAGGGGTTTGAGGTTCAGCGCTTGAGGTCTTTGCCAGTACAGCATTTGCATGGGCCTCGGGTCGGAGCTTTGGTGCTTAGGGTGTAGATCTTCGAGTTTTAGGGTTTTATGTTTATAGGGGTGCTTTGTCAGGGGTCCCATACCGCAGCCAAGCCATGCGAAGCACAGGCTGGGGCCCCAACGACCCGATATGGCAACAGCACATTTAATTATACCATAACTACAATATGGAGCCCCAAGAAGAGTCTTGGTGATGAAATCGGCCCCTATAGCTATACCAGGATTGCGAGCGATCCTTTTTCTAGTTTCTTCTCAGCCCAAACCCGGCCTAAGCCCTTTTAGAAGTGCAAACTGCTGAGGGATGGACTTAGCATGTCAGGCTGAAGATTTTTCTGATCCTATACGATTTAGGCTTTAGCACTTTGTAGCTTAGGAGGCTGCAGGTTCTTGGGTTTAGGCGGCTTTTGGAGAGAATAACAGCGAGAAAATAAGAGCAGAGAGCGCCATCATAAATGAGGGTCCCAGGCAACATCACCCCAAGTAGGATGCTATCTCTTACATAGAAAAAAACCGGCTCCTGATCCTTCCAAGTGTCGACGGCAGCGGCCCGCAACCCTTCAGTCGAACATCCTGAAGTCTGGCATAGAGGTCTGAATATGTCGCAGTCGTCTTATTTTTTGAGTCTCCACACCCTGCTCCAATTGCTAGGCTCTTGAAATTCGCTCTTCGCTGTGGCTTAGACAGGAACCTCACTTCCATTGCCGCCCCCCAAAAGCTACACGTAGCAAAAAACCCGAAAGCAAGCATGAACACGATAAACCCTAAACTGTGAACCCTAAACCTGTTCAGGGAGAAATCATCGACGGCCGCTCCCTCGGAAAACAGAGTTTCTCGCCATTTCGGTTTCTAGTAACATGATCTATGTGACACTTCGGGAAAGCTGTTTACCTTCCGATCCCCTCTGGCACTACTGAAGTACCTTGTCGTGACGCTTTTGGCTGGTTTTCAAACACGTGCAGCTGGTGTTTATGAGAACCATCGATGTCAGCGGGTCCCTCAGAGTGTAGTCGGCTTTGGATTACTTACAAAGATCCGATCTCGCATCAAGTGTAATGCAAATGCAAAACATAGCACACGGGGCAGACCAGGGGGTGAGATATGTTTGTGTTTAAGCTTTTTCAGAATCCATACTCCAACTCTTCAGAAACCGCTGGCCGAAATAGCGGTCTATCTCTGATACTCGGCTTTGGGACTTACTCGCAACTCATCTCAAAGTCCAACTTCTGATTTTGCGCAATTTGCAGGTTCCTAATGCCCAAATACACGAATTTGGATTGCAGAGCTCGACACAGGAGAAAGAAGAGAGGACCGAGAAGGCTCAGGAAGAGGGCCGCGTCAAGGCGACTAGAGCCAGCTCAAGCCTGTTTCCTGTGGTTTGAGGGGGCCCAGGTTCGAGGGTGCTCTCTATTTCTCTCTGCCTCTCTCTCTATCTCTCTCTTGGGCAGTTTGGGAGCATCTGACTAAGCGAGGTTGTAAAGATTTTCAGGGATTTGCGGTCGTTTCTTTTGAGATTCTTGCGGTGGCTGAGTCGATCCACACAATCCTCTTGTAGCTGCCTCCTTAAGCTCAGCACCATTACCCGTCTTTGTGGGTATTGTCCCTGTCAGTTCTATACTATGACCCTAAACACTAGACCGCACATGCACCCTAAAAACCCTCTAATCTCTAGCGCCGTAAGACCCCATACAGCCCCCACAAAACCTTGTTACACCTGCAGAGCCCTCTACAGTCCTATAAGACCTGGTAGATTGCTATACAGCCAATGCCAACCCCCATACCATCGCCCTTTTTTGACATAGACTTCCTGAAACCCTCCACCGTAATCCCAATTAAAGCCGAAGGCGCAGCAGGAGAAGGACCTCCGAGAAGCGGAGGTGCTGGCCGAGAGGATGCGGAAGCGGCTCAGCTCCACACCCTGGGCGCTCAGTGTCCTATACACTGGGTTATACTGCGCTCTGTAAGCCCTACATGAACCCTTGAATCCTTTGCCGCAAGAGCACTTATTTGTAACTAGGCTAGGCTACTCGACTATGGGCTTTGTCACGTTTTGCAACGTACGACTCTGCTATCCCACTTCCTCCTCTTTGGGACGAGGGCTTCACTGCCATCTTCTGAGGACGCTGCAGAATGACGACGTGAAGTTCTGCTTCGACTTCTGGGTTTCCGACTATCGCGCAGAGTGCCCCGACGATCGATTAGGATAGGGTTCAGGCTCTAGGGCGGTTTAGGGTTGTGGTTAAGAAGTCATCAGCACTTCGTCATGCTTGAGGATAGATAGGAAGGCTCTCTCCGATCTCGTTATGTTCAGGGTCACCCCTCACCCACCTGGGCCCCGAGCCAATCTGAAAGCTATCAAAGTGTTGTGTTAAATTGTAAACCTTGAAGTTTCTTGCAACAGCTCAGCCGAGGGGGCAAAGGAGGCGCGACGAGGAGGCCAAGAAGAAGCACGAGGCAGGTGAACCTCTGCTCCGGCAGTATTGAGAGTTCAGACCCCTCATACAGGGGCCTACTACCTATCAGTTATAGGGACCAGCATCGAGCTTTACAAAACAGCCAGTCTGAATCCACAATATTTTTTTGCTTGGCATTGTAGTTATTGGTGTCCCGCTTGTTGTTTGTCGCTTGCGAAAATTGTCAGAGCGGTTGTGATGGTTATGGAAGATTCATTAGGGATTACAATGGTAGAAGTGCTAAATCGCATGCAGGGCACAGTCGCATCGCAGGGATGCGCTCTCCTCGTCATCATGCTGGCCGTGCTGGAGATAATGGTGATGATGATGATGACGATGATGGTGGTACTGGTGGTGATGATGATTATGGTGATGGTGATGCTGCTGCTGATGATGCTGATGATCTGTCATTGCCATCATCACAGGCATCCCCATTACCATCATCGGCCTCATCTACTATTTTGCCCACGGCCTACACCCAAAGGCCCAAACTTTTTCACCCCAAACCCTACAAACCCCAAACCCTTCCCCCCCCCCAAACCCGTCGGATAAAGCCCCGGAAGAAGACCAGGCCGAGCTCGCGGCCTTGAAGCGCATGGAGCAGGCGCAGCCCGAACGTGGTCTCAAAGGGGAGGGGGGGGTCTCGAGAGTTGGGATCTCGGGTTTAGGTGGTTTTAGGGTCGATTTGCGGGGCTTTAGGGATCTGGGGTCTCAGTTTCAGTATTCTGGGTGTCGGGTCTTCTAGTGATCACGGGCTTAGCGATTGCGAGAAGTTCCTGACTAAGAGTGCTGATTTCACAAGCTTTTGGAGAGAGTTGGCTTGTTCTTGAGAATGGCTCCTAGTCATGTGTTCAACGGCGCATCGGTCGGTTTGCAGCAGAGATCTAGCCAGTCTGAAGGTTGTGCCAGGATTGCAGATCCGCCAAATGCAAAGAAATGAAGACAGCATCATCTCCAAACCATGCTAACTGCAGCCAAGACAGCAAGAAACTCCGCACGGTTCTGTTCCAAGCTTTATAGGTTTGTAATTACCTGAGGCCTGCACCTTGAAGAATAAACCGCGGGGTTTCGAACGGGATATGCACCTCGCGAAGTCCGATCCCAGCCGAAGGAAACCGTGGAGCGAGCTGCCCTGCAGATTGCACAGAAGAGACTTGGACGCTTACGGTGTTCTAAGTAACTAAGTCGTTGTATCTACGGAAATCCAAGGTAAGGCACGCATGGTGCGGCCTGTGATGTGCCAATCCTGTAAGTAGGATTTAGGGATTTAGCGTCCCGGGAGCCGGATACGCTACAAGAAGCTAGAGATAGATGGAAGTAGTTAAACGTGCTGAGCTAGGACTTGGGCCAGCCCGAGGACTTGCTTCGTCATTCTCCGAACACTAAACCCCAAGCGCTGAACCCCAAACCCTAAAATCCTATGAAAGTCTACGCGCACCCGGAGAAACCGCAGGTCGGATCCATCGGTTTTACACGCCAGAAGTCATGTTCGACTCTGGTGTCTTGGAGAGTCAGCATACTGTTGGAAACTGAGCAGAACCGCTGCCCATCCAACCGTCTCCCCCATTCGAAATCCAGCCAACAAACAGGATCCGTCTCAAGACTATTCAGAATTTCTATGTCCTACTCAAATCCAGCGAATGTTTAGTCAGGTTGATGCTGTCTTGCGTTTTTGCGACGATTCCAAAGAGAAGCCTGCACACTCTCATGCACGAAGCCGCTGCCTCCGCTGAGGATGTACAAAAAGATCGTGGATGACAACATGCTTCTTGATCCCAACAGTTCGGTCGGAGTTGAGTACGGGCTTTCTTTATACAAACATGTCATTATGATATGAGTGATGTGCCCCGATGTAAGTTGTGAGCCACCGTAAGTGCCAGTATTTCAGCATTGCCAGTGACAAGCACTGTCGAGTGGCTTGGCCAGAAATAGTCTTAAGGTATCATCTGCATTGGTGGTTGCAAAGGTGTAGACAAAAACTTCGATCTCTGAAGTTGCAGATGCTCAGGAAGTGGTGCCTGGACAACTGGCACCGCATCATCAAAAAGGAGACGAAGCAGTTGCACTTTCGGTCTGCTTCCGTTCCTACGGTATCTACAAAATGGGATCTAAGAGCTGCAAGAGTACGCTGACATCTACGCTCTGCGCTGCACTTTACCGGACAGTTGTGGCTAGTTTCCAAGTCAAGTACGTACATAATTGAAACTTGGTTGTGGGAATTCACGCAAATGGCAGAGCTGGGGTAACCCTAGGAGCCCACACACTTATGTATTGGGTTCAAGACAAACCTCCCGGACCCATGACCCAGTAAGCTACGAAGCAGGTAGCCCAGATCCTTGCATAAGCAGACTGTAGAGAGTGTACGGCTCAGTTGACAAAGCCAGGAGAAGGCGCAGAAGAAAGAGGAGCAAGCCAAGCGTCAACACCAGGACCGCGGGCTTCAGCGGTTTAGGGTTTGTGGGTTTATAGGATTCAGCAACCTTATTCGTGCTAACTCGAAGAGCCCAAGACTCTTACCGTCCCACAGCGTCCGGAAGAGTTCTAAAAAGAAAGCAAACCACGACATCCAAAAGCTCGAATCCTTCACCTCCGAAGACCCCACCAAAGCCCTGCCCCCAATGGCCATTCATAGCTCTATCTCTTGGAAGCATGAAGCATGAGGCCCTGGAGTATCAAGTAAACGTCCTGAACCCCTGTCCCAACAGATCGAATTGATGGTTTGACTCGGGCTTTTTCTAGACACTTTGCTGAGGCTTTTGGCGCTTGTCTGGGCTCGGAGGGTTTGGGGTTTTCGGAGTTGTCACTGCGGGCTCTGGAGTACCACAACCCTAAACCCCCAACGCCATGAGCCCTTTCTTTTTGCGTTTTTGTGTGCGAAAGGCGTCTGCGAGCAACCCCTCGAAGTTGCAGGATGCGCCACTTTTTTGGCGGAGAGGTTTGGGTTTAGGGAATTAGGTTTGGTGTAGCCGGTTTAGGGCCGAGGGTTCAGAGGCTCAAATTGCCTGTCAACCTACGGGCTAGACTAGGAGGTCAGATGCTGCAAGGTTTGGGGCTACATAACTGAAACCCTCAACCCTGATCCCATGCATCCGAATAAAGCACCTCATCCTGAACCCTGAATGCTGTCTCCTGCGCTTCGTTTGCAGGGTGCTCGCAGCTCAAGCAAAGAAGACCCGCAACCCTCAAACCTAAACCCCGTCCTAAAGCTTAAACCCTAAACTCTGAAGCTCAAGCCGTAACGACTGGACCCGACCTCCTGATCTCCAAACCTTAAACCATGAGCGACAAAGCCTGAGGGTTCGTGGCTAAAGCCCTAACGCCACCGAGGGTTTGAATGTACTCTGTCCAAGCGTCCCAAACAGTAAGCATAATAAGTGAGATCTACGGCCAAGCACTACAAACAGTCTTTGCAGGCTACCTTGTATCATTCTGCACATTCCTTGCATAAATTCTAAAGCCGCAAAATGCACCCATAAGCCCAGAACCCTAAACCGTCCTACACCCCAACATTTGCGCCCCCCCCTCTGCTCCAGAATGACAAAACACGATCAGAGCCGAGGCTCCTTGACCAGGGCTCTCCTGAAGCGAGCGAGTTGAGCCTACCGAGCGTGAACGGGCGCAGCAGCGGTGAGGCAGCGGGTTTTTAAAGGGGGTCCTTTATAGGGTTGTGCGGATTTTGCGGGGTGTCTTTTGGATTATGGGGTGTTCTATCAATGGTTTTTGATTGGAGGGAATTAGGCTTTAGTTCCTTTTCGGACTCTAGGTATCTGATAGACCCCCAAACATCAACTCCATGATGTTGTTCCGTTGGAGTGTATGGTAGTTTTCCCAGTGTCGTTGTGTGCGCGTGAGTTGGGCATCGATTGTGTTTCTTTGGGTTCTTTGGGCCCTTGGGTGATGAACCCAGTTCCTGTGGTTGATATTTGTCTTCCTGTTCTTGTCTTGTGCATCTGGAACTTATGTCATCATCATCACCGTCATCACTACCATCACCACAACCATCACCATCATCATCATCATCACCATCATCACCTCCATCGCCACCATCATTATCATCTTCATCATCATCACCATCATCATCATCATCATCATCACCCTACTCATCAAAATATCCGTCTTCATCTTTGAACGCCATCGATCTCATCGCACCTTGCAGACGCACCTGTTGGGTAGACCACATGCCCACCATAATTTCGGTGCAAGTCTTGTTTGTCATGGGCCGCATGCGGAGAGGTTCTCTACGCTATGAGTCCTTTGTCAAGGTTTGTAGGGTCCAAATGATAAATAATGTTATTCATATCACCGGGGACTCACAAAGGGATCTTGTTTCGGAGAGCGAAAACTAGCTGCAGCCTTCAACGAGGCATTTGTGTTGCTGTGTTGCGAACGACTAAACTCTAAGCCGCAAGTAAGCCGTGATTCGCCAGACCTTTAGCCACAAACACTCTTCACCCCAAGGCCTGTCCATCCCACATAGAAGGATTGATCGAACAAAAAGCACAGAAAGGAAAGGATTTGTAGTTTCCAGGAGCTCCAAGCCCTGCAAAGCTGTATATAAAACGCTTTGATGATACGACCCCAAACCCTATCAACAGGTTCCAGCACAAGAACCCCTCGCCCTGGTGCCAGTCGAAGAAAACGATTGGTTGTTCAGAAGAGGTCGAGGCGGGCAAGAGCTTGAGGTTTTGTTCCGGGTCATTTTGCGGTGGCTGCTTCGGTTGCTTTGCGGCTTTCGAAGATTGACTTAAACTTTGTCGCTTGGATTATGTTTTTCGGGTCGGTGGCACATATGCCTCAGTAATTGTTTTTGTTTGGCTTCGCTGTTCAGGGTTTCTGCAGCCTACAAGGGCTGAAGCTTTGGATTAGCTTGGAGTCCGCTTCAAGCTTTGGGTTCTGTGGCTTTGGAGTGCGGCAGATTCTTCAAAGTTCGAAGATTGGGGAGAAGGTTATGCCCGTGCGGTATTTAGGGGCTTACCGTAGAGAGATAGCGCGAATATGGCGCACTGTGACCCTTTCAGGAACGCTCGAAGTTGACACGAGTGAAGGTGCACTGTAGTCTCGACAGCAGCTGCAAGAATCTCCTAGTTCTACGAGTGGGCATATCCAAAGAAGGTTTGTCGCAACAGGTACGACAGACTGATGGCCCACATCATCCTAGGCCTATCTGTTTGGGTATCGTGCCAGGATTTCCTCAATATATTTCCGAAAAAGAGTGGTCTTGTCGGTCTACAGGCAGGCCTAGTGCGCCAGCATTCAACCCGAAAACCCCAAACCAGAAACCCGCGCATCCTAAGCATAGCTAACACGCCTTAACCCTATGCCCTTCAACTAGACCCGAAAACTGCACATGAAACCAACAATTCCCGACCCTGGCGCCAAACGCCGAAGAGCTCTGAGGTGCAAAGCCCCGAGCAGCACTGCAGCCCAGCAACCGCCAGCATGGACTTCCAGGAAACGGAGAAGTGGCAGGCATCCTTGGAGTAGACTTTCTTTCTGGTTTGTTTCTTCCTAATGGGATTCTATAAGGGGTCTATATGAGAAGCCTGAAAGAGAATTTAGACCCAAAGCCACCCAACTCACCGAAGCAAAAGCCAACCTAAGAGCCAACATACGAAGCCTTGAACCTCGAAATGCTTTGATCCGAAAACCGCAAGCCGCGCAAGCCAACTCTTAGAGAGACCTCGCCCGATTTCAGCGAAGGCTACCTAACATCTCTGACTGGAAACTCCCTCAAGCGGCTTGCAAATCATACGGTCATCTCTCTGTTGGCCTTAAAACTACGATAAGCAAACTCTCAGACGTTGTACATCCCACGCATATGCGGAGGTCGGGAAAACCTCATCCTCATCTGCGGGCTGCAACCAGGCGCCGACAACCAGGATTTATATTCAGCGCCGGTTTCCATCAAATGAAGGGTCCGTTTCCGGGTCTGAACTTGAAGTCATTCGGTCCTGGGAAGATATGTTTTCTGGAGCCCTAGAGGAGGGGATGGCGGCGGTGGTAGCAGTTGCAGCGGTCCCAGCCGTAGCAGCGTGATTCATCAGGAGTGTTCTATTTCCAAAACGATGTGGTAGCACTACGATATGTAACGGGGTTGTTGCGCTGGTAAAAGTTGACATCTTGACCCCGCTTTCCCAATCCTGAAATGCGCCCGACGAGTTTCCGAAGCTCCCGCGAGTGAGCTCGCTTGGCTTTGCTCAACTGACGGATACCACTAGGACTTTGGGTTTAGAGTTTAGGGTTGAGGGTGGGTTGCGCGAGGACTTGTAGTGTCGCTTTGCTGACATTGGGTTTGAGGGTAGTTTGCGTATATAGCTTCATTGCAAAAAATCGCTGTGGCTCTGAGGGCTAGTTGGCCCCCACGTTTCTCTTGATGTTCAGTGCTGTCTTCTTAGTTCAGACGTTGGGGTTTGGGCCTTGGCCTGATATTCATAAACGAAAATGCATCCAAGTTTGACTCTTCCAAGCCCGTTGCAGTGCCATGCCGTAAAGGGGAGTACTCTGATGTAGGATTCTGCTCACTTCCTCGCCGGGAATCGGTACAACCACCTTGCACCCAAGACGTAGATGCACGCTAGTCATTGAAACCCAGAAACCTCAGGTTGCCCTTAGGCTCCAGTGTAGTTCCTCTTTGGGGTTACCTGAAAAGATCCTAAATATGAATAACCACAAAAAGGAACTACATTGGAGCCTATGGCTGAGTATCATTTTGCGTGTTCTCTCCTGAAGGAGGTGCGGAAGCTTCGAGAGGACTTCCGCCTGCACTGTATGTGTTTCTGAGCTACACACATCCAACCCTGAATCCGCAAAGACCCTACACCGACAGAAATCCTCAAGCCTTGACCCGAAAACAAGAGCGAAACTACGCCCAATGCAACCCTGCAGCAACGCTTCTTAGTTAGCCGTGAGCAATTCCTTTCTCTAAGCTCTGAGGCCATCAACATCGAACCAACCATATACCAGAGATGGTATGTATCATGCAGCATCATACAACTCGGAGTTCTGATGGAGGGCAGCTATGAGACGCATGTTGAACACTGACGCGCTTCATTCGTGATTTGTCGTATTGGCACCTACCTCACAATTCTGAAGCTGCAAAAGGAGCTGCATGAAAGCTGTAGTGTGTGTGTGTGTATACTCCATGCGCAGCCAACACGATTGAAGCATGTGCGAATTCAACCACACGGCATAAGCAACAACTCCAAGCCATGATTCCACGTCACGTTGGGCGTCAGAATGGTGTACAGATACGTGACATGCACGTCAAGCATAATACCAGAACTTTGTAATGGGCCATAAAGACGGTGGTGTTGTTGATGATGTTGATGATGATGGCGATGGTGATCATGTTTAAGGTGTCTTGTTCGTCCTTATTCTTACTATTACTATTATTATGACTAGAAATATGTGTTCGATAATCTGAGGGTGATGATAATCGCGATGATGATCATGACGGTCACAGGCCACGTGTCCGTTGGGTTGTCATCGAAGTGGCCTTAGACTTGAACTAAAATCACGAAAAATCGTCATTTCTGGACCCTATAGGCCCTATTTGTAAACCCATGGAAGTCGATTTTTTGCAGGAGCAGGCAACCAGGCAGACGGAGCAGAGCAGCTCGCGCCAGGAGGGAGCTGAGAATTTCGAGGAGCGGTGGCACGGCACCAAATTTCGATGTCGCCATTTAGGGCTTTCGGTTTAGGGTTTAGGGATTCCTGGCACTATGCATGCTCTTAAGGAAGAAGGGTTCCCGGTGCACTTCGTTCTCGTCTGTGAGCCGTGACGGCCATCAAGACGTATCCTTGGAGCTTTGGCAGGATGTCCGCAAGCTCCAAGAGGACCAGCCGGGTGGGAGCTGTTGCTTGCAAGTCAGGGATCCCACCGCATCTTGCAACTGGCGGACACTGTGTGGCAACTTCGTAATTAGATTCAAGACCACGTCCATACAGCTGCTTGCGGAATTTCCAGACTTCGCCCAGAAATGCCTTTTTCCGTCCAGGGAATCGACATGCTTCCGTCGGCCTGGAGCCACAAAACACTCTTGCAGATCCTTTTGAAAGCAAGTCAGGAAAGCCCACAACCGTCAACGTCCGAAGCCCTATCCCTAAACCCTAAACCCAGAATCCTCGAAATCCTAGGCCGCCAAGAGCTCCCAGAGCGCAGGAGCTGAAGTCTGCTCGAGCCGAACTTGCTCAGCTCAAGTCCCAGGCACCCCCGCAGCCGGAAAAACTCGAGGAGCCACGGCCTAGATTTTTTCTCAGTTTGTTGCTGTTGCGCTTTTCTTCATTGCATTTGTGTTGGGTGCGCTAGGTCTGTCTGGTGATCGAGTGTTTCTTTATAGGTGTAGGTAGGGCTGTGTTGATTACCTTGGTGCTTGATTGCTTGTGTTTTCACTGCCTGGTCATCGTGATGATGTGTCAAGTTGTGCCTGCCTTTAATTTTGTTTTTCCCGGCGGGGAATTCCGAGCGGGCTTCGGAGTTTATTCTTCGGGTTTGCAAGGCACCACAAGAATCGAGCAACCCGTAAAGTCGCAGGCGTTGTGTGCATGCTTGCACCTGTTTCCTGCTCTTGCTGTCTGGCGCCTGCCTTTGAACAGCCAACACGACTGCAGCCTCTTCTGCATGTGAGTTGCCTGTGGCAGCAATCACTAAAGCCTCTAGTCCCTCAAAGGCTGCCGTAAATAATAGCCCAATATAGAACAACAAGCGCAAAGCAAACCGCGCGGGTCCACCAAGCCCGACGCTTCGGGAAAGAGCTTCCTGAACTCAGGGTGACCCTTACGAGAAGACTTCCTTTGCGAAGGCCTCTCCCGTGCCCTCCGGCGGAGCTCCTGCCCCTGGCCCGGGAGCCGCGGCCGAGGCAGAGTTGTGAGATGCCCGTGTCGTCATAGGACAACGACGACAAGCACTGGCTCCACTACCACTACCTTTCCACATTCACCGACGATTGTTCGCACTGTGCCGTTGGCAGCTGCGTCTCAAGGCAAGTGCCTGCTTGCAGGTTCTTCTGTCCGCCGTGTTTGTTCAGATCCAATTAATGCACTGGTCAGGGTGCCGTTCAGGAAGATGAGTATGGCCGCCGCTCAATGCACTGGCACTCTTTCT
Organism: Symbiodinium sp. CCMP2456; assembly: GCA_905221635.1. Lineage (NCBI taxonomy): Eukaryota > Dinophyceae > Suessiales > Symbiodiniaceae > Symbiodinium > Symbiodinium sp. CCMP2456. The sequence continues at coordinate 27,251 of CAJNDV010032271.1, read as the reverse complement.
GTTGCGAAGGTCAAGTTGAGGCACCATTGCTTGCCTGTGTTCAGGCTGCTGTTGGCACTGGCAGCATGCCTGGGATGCGGTCCGCTGGCCTTCAGCTCCAGTTCCAGGCCGAGCACATCCAGCGCTTACCGGAAGGACGTTAGTCTGAAGTTGAGCAAGCCCGTGCCCACGGACCAGCCGGAGTTCAGAGCAAATATGTCCAGCAGCGAGTGCATGCTCACAAGTCTCCTCTCCGACGCACGGCAAGCGACGTCGGTGGTTTGACGTGAAGAAACTGTTCAGAGGCCATACTGGATGTGCTGCTCCTGTATTTGGTGCTGCAATCCAAGCTGCATATCGGTGTGGACATTACAAAGAAGGAGGTGAGTTTTATCAGAGATTCCGCAGCTATCCAAACAGCATTCCTTCACCCGTCACGCTGCACCAGGGAGTCAAAGTATTCGGCAAGCTGCAACTGGGTGATCAGGTAGACATGATTTGGAATGAAATTACGGAGAAGGGCTGGGTTGATGAAATCCGGGCCGCAGGCCGCATTGATGCAGCTGCAGAGATGGGCGACATTGTTTGTGCTGCAGAAGTCCTGGACTACATGGGCCAGCAATCCTTGAATGTCGACATAGACCATTTTTAACTCTGCCATCAATGCTTGCAGAAACGCGAAGCCCCCAAACAAATCAGATGCTATGTTCCTATACGAGCAACTGCTCAAGCAAGGCCTAGAGCCGACAGTCTCGACATTCACCGTACTGATGGGCGCCCATACACATGCACCTCTCAGTGCGCTGTTGAATATCCGCGCAAAGTTCGCTGACGCAGGGCTGCAGCCAACTACATACTTCTCCGACAGTTACATGAATGCGTTGCTTGAGGGAAGGCAAGTCTCAGATGGGAGAAAGGCGCTTGCTGCTGTGCACGAACTAGACGAACCACACAAGTCCAACATGAAAAGTCTAAGGCTGTATTTTGATTGGACTAGCTTTGTTTTAGGGGGTGTAATATCACTATAGCGAGAGTTATTGTGGGATTATGCTGGAATATTATTCGAGATGATTCCGACTTTTATTCTGTTATCACTCCCCTGTTAGCAGCACTATATGTGGCTGTAACTTGGTGCGTTCTAATGCATTGGGGCTGTCGTGCTCCTCGGTGCCACGCGTATTTTCGGTGCGTGACCACGGGCGTCAGGGTGCAGGGTCATCGTTGTGGAGGGACAGTAGGAGTTGCTGTATACTTTTGGCACCGCGTGCTGGGATTATTTGTAGGTTTTATTACTCCAAACCCCCAACCCTATAACCCTCATTACACCCAACACCGCTTTTGCCTTGGGTTTGGTTTTTGGGGCCTGGGTGGCACAGCAGTCGGCCTTGTCTCTGGGCAACAAGTCAGAACTGAACATGGGATGCCCAGGCAAAGGACTGTCCGAGGCAAGCACAAGGCTTTTGTGAGAATCTACATCATCACGGTAGCACTGCGCCCTTATCGTCAGTAGGTAAGAGTATGTGGAACATTTGGACTCTGCGCACGACGACGCCCTTTGTCTCGTTTAGATTCATGTCTGTGTGAAGCACAACGAAATGGCACACAGCATGTAAACACACGGCTGCATCCGATGAGTGACAAACAAGCCTTGCCGTGCTACGGCGCCTGTGCCTTTGAAGGTCCGTGGAACGATCGTGAACCCTAAGAAACCCCAAATCTGAACCGCATTATTATCATGTTGTCTAGCCTGGTTCTGCCAGGCCTGGTCTCTATGCTGCTGCTGCAGGCATTTTGGCAGCATTCAGCAGGTGCCGCATACGGTATTCTTGCTTTCTCATGTACTTGTCGAATTTGCTGTCGGCTCCCTCTTTGCAATTCGGGCGCACTCATCTAGCCAAATGGCCAAATCCCCGTGCAAGGACTGCCAGCCGCTAGGCATCATGGACTCCGTGAGCAAGTTTCGTTTCTCTCCGCGCTTGTTTTGACTGTGCGACTGGGAGTATTAGCAGTTAGCAGTCGCGCGATCGCTAATTATGCAATTAATTTGCGGGAGACATGCTGCATTTGCTGAAGCACGAGCTGTGGCGGTTATTAGCACGGTCAGCATGGCCCCGTAATTTACCCAGAATGATGGCTGATCGCACACAGTGTTTCAGCTGTTGCGCCGTGATCATAGATCACCCGGCGCTTGGGGTGTCAGGGCAACTTCTTTCGGCTTCCAAAGCTTGAAAGATGTGAAGTAGGGTTGGCGATGCACCGCTGGGTCCTGGAAAGTGCGTGGAGCAGGCAGAAACACGCAGAAGTAGCCAGCTGCATGGCCGAGTAGATGGCTCTCTTCAGCTGGTGTCATCCGTCAGTCAGACAAGTAGCATACAGGTCCACAGGTCATGGCACGCACACCGGTATGGGCAACTACCGCACGATATACTGCCAGCTCGTGCCCATTGCATTTGCCAGCCTCCACGGCGCAAGTTTTCACCGTTGCTTTCTGGTTCGCTGCAGGGGCTCATCTGCTTAGGCTGCAGAGCCCAATCTAGAGGCGCAGCCATGCGCCTGCGCCGAAATGCCACTCTGATTGCACGTGAAACTCGAACTTCTTCGGGGTTGGAGGTAGCACTGAGGCAGTAGGCAACTCATGCCCATAGATTCTGAAAATAGAAGCTTTGTGTGCGAGGGCTCACTCGTCAAGGGGTATGTGGGATCCATGTTTGTAGGGGTCATGCTAATCCTGCGACATATCCAGAGTTCGATGTTCATGTCTCTTTTATTGGAACCATCTCTGGTGAAGGAGTGGCAAAGTCACACAAAGCTCAGGATGCTGCGAGTTGCATCGGTCATACCAGTTCCTCTATCACCACACCAACCATCATCAAACATCATCAAAAAAACGAATCCCAACGAGTCGGCCCCCTTCAAGCCTGTGCCGGAACCTCCCTGAATCCTGAAGAATCCTGAAGTTGAGGTAGCACTGTTGCTCCTGGCTTGGTTTCTGCCCGCAGAATGCCGAAAGCTGGGCCTTGCTTCCACGTTTACAAACGGGGATTTGAGTGTTTGAGGGGTTCCGGGAGATTCTCGCTTCGAGCCTCACGGACGTTTAGTTGTGGTTGGTACAGGTTCAGGGGCTCACTGGTCTCACCGTCGGAAATGAATCTTTGGGAAAACGACCTTCGACAGGGGTTCGTTGAGTGTTGTCCCAGCTCGAGGATCGGCCTCGCCGAGCTCTCAGCAAGAGGAGAAGTACCCTAAAATCCGATGACGGGTCACAGGCCTCAGAGTCAGATTGGGCCAGGCACAGACTTATCGCAGCAACTGGCCACAGAAGCTGAGACAGGCCCTCTCCCGCTTCTAGCAGGATCTTAGATTGTTTTTGCAGCTTTGAGGGGTTTTGGGGGTTTGGGCTCGAAGTTTAGTGCTTCGAAGATGCCTTGACTGTAGGATCTGTTGATGACAGTTGCTACGGGTAGGACTTGACCTTTTCTTTCAAGGGACATTGGAGTTTCTGGTGCACACTGATTGGGGCTCAGACGCCGCCCGAACCTCAAAACCGGTCAGGTCGCCCCGCGCACCTGACTTTCAAGCTCAAGGCATTGGGGTTTGAGTTTGTCGCCGCAGGGTTACGAGCTGAAAATGCCTGCCTTTGGGGTGTAGGTTTCAGGGTGTCGGGTTTCCGGTTTAGCTCATTGGGATTTCGTTGACCAAGCTGTGGGTGTTGGGGTTCGCAGCAGCTAAAGAATGCAGAGTTCCGGCATCTCGGTGGCGGCAAGGCAAGGATTCAGGGAACAAGGGTTTCGAGTAAAGGTTCTGCGGCTGTAAGCGCGATGCAGGATTCAGCGATGGGTCCAGGTAACGCATCGTTTTCTTGGGCTGCGAGACATCTCGCAAATCTGGGCTTTGATTCTTCGGGTCGACTGCCCCGCTCTATAATAAGAGAAGAAGCAGGTTTGCTTTGTCTCAAAGCTTGTTTTCTGAACCGCAAGATGGGAAGGCCCTTAGCTTTGCGAATGCCCGGACGAAGCGACTTGGCTGCAGTTATGTGACAGTTCTCTGTTGAAGAATACTTGCTTGGGACGTCCTTTTCCGAACTATGGCTTGGTGACGTGCGGGGTTTAAGCGTCTTAAGGGTTCGTGTGAACGAGAGCTTGGATTCACGATAGATTCAATGCCGAGCCAACGGAAGTGGGTTGAAGAGGGGGCATCTAGCATCCAGATTAGTTGCGGGTCCGGGTTTGGAGTCTATCCGAAACCCATAAAACTGAACTTAAACCTAGTGCCTGTCGTCCCTGTTGGACAAGTAGCGTGGATTGTGTGGATCCAGGGAGCGCGGTCAAGGGGATGGATCTTGATAGTATGTCAAACACAACACATGGTCTTAACCCGATGCCACGACCTCACGCAGACCAAGAGCATGCTGGCCCCGATTCAGTGGAAATTCACAGGATACTCCTGTCGATTACATCCCCAAGCTTTTCCACCCTATCTTGCTGAGCTGAGCACGCAGCTCAATGCAACAAGCGGATGCCCGAAGTCACGAGCCAGCAAACCTCCATCAACGATCAGGATCGGAGAACTCGGGCGATTACAAATTTTCTCGTCAAACGGCACTTGCCTGACCTGCAAGGCTTCTCGGATGTAAAGGTTTGCTCGAGGATGCTAAGGAGCTAAAGATGCCGATGGAAGAAGGTGCTGCGGTTTTGGTGGAAGTTTTGGTGGTGCTGGTGGTGGTGGCGGCGGTGGTGTTGTTTGTTATATTATCATACGTTAACAGGGTCACTGGCCTGGTCTGCGCTTGGGCCGTTTTCTGCGTATTCATCGGCTTCGCTCTTGAAAGGGGGCTCTGGACTTTTTTTCTGCCAGTTTGGGGGGTGAAGGGCTTTTGTGGTTGTGCATGGATTGGATTGGAGGCATCAAGAACTCACCGGCCTTCAGCAGATGGCGCACCTCTGAACCCATCCAATCTAAAGCACCGGTCGCTAGCCTTTAGGCAATGCTGGAGAGTCTAATTCCTGAGCACAAGATCCTACAGCCTAAGACACCCTCGATGCCATGTGACAGTTGGTGGAGTGCCAACTTGACGGCCTATCTGAATGAAGCCCAAGGCCGTGCAGCAGCAGCCACACGACGAAGCCCCAGCAAACAACATCAACACTGATAGTCACTGGAATAGGAGCATGATGATGACAGCAGAAAGTTTGGCCGAGCTGTTGGTGACAATCTCCCATGAATCGAATCCTCGAAGTCATCAGACTTCCAAAGACGCCGTCTGAAGTTCAGGATTCCTCCGTGTGTACTAGCTCCGAGACCCCTGAGAGCGAGGTGTCCACCCAGTGGGGGCTCCGTGGGCTTATTCTTTCAAAAGGCTTTCATGCGGGTCGTGCACGGCTGTCTTTGACGTTTTTATACGGTTTTTGTGCGATTCTTGAGATTTTGTGCTGTTCTCAAAAGTCCTCTCCTTAATTGTTTAAAGTTGGTGAGGTCTTGCTTGGGGGTTCGGGTCCCTGGGTGTTTGCATGGGATCGGGGCTCGGATGAATCAGTGAACTCCCAATTGGAGCTTCCGGAAAGAATGCAAAGCTCCATGCTCCGCCCTGTACACATAAAGCTTGCCAACACTTTGACAGCCTTGCAAAAACCCAGCTTCAGCTTTGGTTGAAGAAGTTCAAAGCCAAATCCGCCCATTTTATGCTTCAGAGTTTGGGATCGGATCGCGGATCGTTGAGAATGTAGAAGTGCGGGCTTTGGGCTGGGCTGGCATGACCCAACCCCGACGCCGGGCAGCGCTTCTTTGTTCCTGATAGCTCGCAGAACTCTAGCACTGTGAGGTGCAAAGCAAGCCGGAACCGGAACCTCCGTGCACCCTTAAACGTTGAACCCTAAAGTATGGAGACTGGCATGCCGTCGCAGCGTGTATTTTCGAGGTTGAATGGCTTAGACACTATAATCGTCACTATAAGATACGACGTGATACGACCACCGCAACCATGCACTCTGAAGCCAAAACCTTAAGCTCTGAGCCCTGGGCCTCGAATCCGACCCTTTTCATCCTCAAGCCAGGGCCAAAGCCTCATCGGCCAAAGCCCTGCATCCCCCAAGCTGAGTATAACGGAGCTTTCCCAGCCGCTACGGACTGCAATCCCTCCAGAACTTGTTTTGCCAGGACAGCGCAGTCCAGAACATTTGCACCACCAGCCGAACAGATGGGAAGAAGTTCAGTGTCTTGCTCGGATCTGAACCCCTGTCCAGCGTGGTCGAAAGCCGGGGCAAGACGCCCTGACCCCAAACAGTCGATTCCGCCATCTGCAACTCCGGGACGCCTTCGGTTGCAACGGCTTGGGTTTTTTTTGGTCCGTAGCCTTCAAGCCTAGCAGCCCGCCCAGCGCCGAAACCTGAATCTTCCAGACTCCGACCCTCGAGCGTCTCCCGAGGCTGGCAGCGTACGGACAGTCAAAGCGACATTGTGGCCCCTCGGCTCCTCTCCAGGTTTCACGCAGAAAGGGGAACTTCTCGGGACTTCCTTGCCAAGAATGACATCGCTTGCACGTCGGGCACTGGCTGATCAGTCTCTGCAGAAAGATTTTTGGCATCCTAAGTTCTGGACCGATTGAGCATCTGCATGCGGTCGAGCAGCCGGATCTGAGCCGGCGCAGCTATCTGCGAACCTAAACACGATAGGTGTCTAAAGCGACGCCGAACATCAAGCTTGCGAACCGTACCTGAAATACACACGTATGTATGGAGGTTCATGTGCGGGTAGCTAAGTGCATAATTAGTTACGCACATAGAAGGGCGACTAGCAAGTAAGCAGGCGTACAGCCAAGCAATTGTTTGTAATTCTTCGTCTGTGTGTGTGTGTGTGTGTGCGTGTGCGCGCGCGTTCACATTCGTTTATAGATCTTTGTATTTGTTTTTTCTATGCTTTGATAAACCGAACTCGAATTCGCCACCGTGAATCTCAACCACTCTAAACCCCTGCAGCCAAACATGCCTCCCTGCCAGCCGCCAACATGCAAGCCAAAACTCCAAACTGAGGCCACCCTGGAGCCCCAAGGCCCAAGCCCGAACAGGAGTTCGGCCCTATGCCGATCCTAGGTCGAGATTCCGCTGAAGAACTTGCAGCACGACCACAGCTTCAAGGCAAAAGCTTTAGCAGCTCAAGTCGACGTGGCCTTTGATTCGCGTGCAGAAGACTTCACAAGTCCTCGCCTCGCCAAACCTGGAAGCCCGGCAGCCGATGTCCCCAATCCCCAACCCAAAGAAGCTCGCTCACAAAGCCCAGACATGGTGAGTACCCGCGATCCCCGGAGCCCATGTCGTCACCGGGCCTTCCTTCACCTCCCGTGTTGTTTGCCCTTGATCGGCACGATGAAGCTTACAGTCTCAGCTTTAACCGCCCTTACAGACTCCTCGTAGCAACCCTCAGCTGACAGCTTTTCAGACCTTCGAGGCCTCTGTCACCAGCGCGGTGCAGGCCTCCGGTCGCAACGACGACGAGCACAAGGGAAGGCCGCGAGTTGAGGGGGGCTTTCGGAGAGTCTTAGGAGTGTAGTTTGGGTTTTTCCGGGTTATCTTGAGTGTGGTTGAGCTTTCAGAAGTTTTTGATGTTGTTAGGGTGGGTGCGGGGTATCAGGGTGTTGTTAGGCGGGTTCGGGGTTTTGGGTGGTCTGGGCATTTAGGGTTGTCGGGCCCTTGCAAAGGTTATCGCAGTTGTCTTGGGTGCGGGATGTTTTGTGAGCTCGAAGGATAACGGCATACAAGCAGTGAGCTCGAGTTGAGGGAGGCTTGCAGCTTACAAGCCTCAAGTCCAAACCTGAAGCCTGACCCCAAATCCCAAGCCCAGTGTCCCTACACCCTGATGCTTTCTTGTGTCAGACATCAGGCCCCCCCTCCCCACTTCGTTGTCTTCACACACGTCGGTTGCGCTTCAGGCATAGGTGTCAGGTTTAGTTTAGTTAGGGGCTGCATGTTTGAGGGTCCGTTGCGTTATATCTATAAAAGGCTAACACGCCGCAAGCATGCTGCATACTCGCGAAACCCACCTGTTTGCTTGAAATCCTTGCTTATTACACCTCCAAACAAAAAAGATTACAAGCCTCCAAATCGCCAAACCCAAGAGAAACCCTAAAGTCACCAAGCCCTGCGAGCCCCATGGGCCCTAAACGGCCTCATCCTGCACAGTTAAGTTTTGCGTCTTGCACCAGGCAAGTCACTGCCTGGAGCGTCACCTGCGTGATAGCTTCCAGCGAGGCTCCGGCCAGCAACCCCCCAAACCCTTCAGGGTTTAGAGCCTTAAGCCCACCGTCCTAAAGCCTTGTAGCCTGCACCTTAGGGTCGGGATTTCTTCCAGGGATTTGGGAACAAGTGGTCACCAGAGTAGGACTAGTCGTAATGTTAATGCTATTGCCGTTGCTGCGACGGCGACTCACAATAATCTTCATAATCATCATCATTACAGCAAAAAATAACAGAAATAGCAATAATAGTAATAATTGTCATCGTCTTCCTCGTCATCATCATCATCATCATCATCATCATCATCATCATCATCATCATCATCACAATATTAGTAGCGCCAACTGTGAAGCGTGCCCCTATTTGAACTAAGGTTCCTCGCCCTCCAAAGCCTCAGACAGCCTCAGAGGCTGTGGAGATAAAGCAGAGCCCTAAAAAAGCTACCCTGCAAACTGAACCGTTAAGCCTAAGCTCCGTTACTAGTAGCTTGTCCTCATCCATGGAGTGCTGCGAATCCTAAAGTACATGCTGCAGCCAATCGGTGGATGATTGTTGAGGACGTCCCGGCAAACCCCAGCAAGTTGCGGTCCCGGAATGCAGAGTGGCTGATTTGGGCCTAGCACCGACCCCCCAGACCAAGCACCGCCAGGGGACCGCCTGGGTGAAAGTGCCAGCAGCGATCAGTGGTGCCAGGGACTCAGCCTTCAGATGGAATGCATAAGCGAGAAAGCTGGAACATGATCATTCCAACTCTTTGGGGTTGACTAGGATGTAAGTTGTCGGGGTTCAAGTAAACAGCTAAGCCATGTCAGTTACGTGCAAGCACAGCAAGCTCCTGTCAAGCAGTGCTGGATCTGGAACACCTGCTGCAAATGCCGAGAGTGGTTTGTGCAAGTTCAGAGCAGGGTCTCGCAGTTCCCTCAAACCCCACTGCCCACGCCCTCAGCCCTTGAACTTGATACGCTAGCATTCAAGGGTTAGGGTGAACCGTGATCCCGGAGCCCCAAACCCTGGCCCCAACCACCTCTTCGCTTCCAGGACTTTACCACCGTGGTGACCAAAGATATTGTCATTATGATGCCGAAGGATGCAGATGACCTGTACAAGGAAGTGTGTCAGCTGGTTTGAGGTTCGGGGCCGTGCTCATCGTCCAGGGGTACAAGCGGGGGCCCTTCTTCTAAGCAACGTTCTCAAATTACAATGGATACTGTTTTTTGACACTCTGCCATTGTGCAGAACCCCAACCGTCGATCCCAGATACGGGGCCTCAACAATTGCCCAGCGTAATCAGGAGAGGTGTGTGAAGCCAAGTGCGAAAGATCTCGCCGGCTACACGGTCACCCGGCGCCACAAGTGTTCAGTGTCAAGCGGAGTTTTGTATCTTCGGGGCGATGGAAGCTAGTACATAGTGGCTATGATGACCATATCTATATTTGCGCCAACCCTAAACTCCAAGCCCCTCGAAGCAAAAGACCCCCAAACCCCAGTGGAAGCTTTGGGCTTTGGAGACCGAGACCTCCCCAAAGCCGAAGCCCGCAACCACTGCAGGGACAGGGACACCTGGAAGTCTGCAGCTTGGGAACCGTAAGCCGTAAATCCTAAACCCCTACATCCTCAACTCTGAACCCTAAACCCTGAACCCTAAACCCTGAACCCTAAACCCTCAAGCCTACACGCTCAAGATCCTCAACCCGGAAGCCTCCGGGAACCTGCCTTGCCTGGAGGTTTCAGAGCATTCGCTGAAGTTGGCGGACTTTGACGTGAAAGCCGCCTGCGCAGCCGACTTCGTGGGGACGGCCTCGCCCTTCGGCCCGAAGTTTGCGCGGTGTTGGGTCGAGCCTGGGATTTTCGGGGGTTTGAGGTTTTGGCGTTTAGGGTTATATGGGGCTTTTGGGGTTTGTTTGGGGGATTTCGGGTTTGGGTTTCAGGGTTTTCCGGGGGAGCACGCTTGGGTTTTTCTGATCTGGCCTAGGGTTCAGGAGTTCTATGTTTTGGAGTTGGCTTATCTCGGGCGCTGCGGCACAGGTGGCGTTTACAGGCTTTCGGAAGCTTTCTGAGGCCTTAAGCCAAGATTCAAGGTTCAGGGTTTGGGGCGGGTTTTTAGGGGTTCAGCTCTAAAAGCCTTCTGAGCCCTTAGCCCTGGTCTCGCATCCTGCTTGACCTCTACTACAGTCTCTAGGTAGGCAATTCACGATGTGTTACACAGCCTGCTACATGTCAGCACTTGACGTTGCAGGGATTGCCGCGAGAGCCGTGATTCATTTCACGCGTCCCCTAAATCGAATCTGCAGCATCGAAATCCCTAAAACCACTGTCTTATCATGCTGGCTCTTGTATCACCGCTCACCAAACCGTCAGGGTGAAAGTTTGCGCAGAAGATGCCACCGAGTGACTTGGCGGAAGCTTTCGCCTCGGTGGGACCCAGGATTTGACATGGTAAGACTCTGGCTCAACTTCGGGGATATTTGTAGCGGCTGTATTTTCAATGTGAGGGTGCCCGGTCCGGCGTAAGTTGGAAGTGCGGTCGGAAGGGATGGAGCAGTCTTGCTCGAGCGTTGAGGTCTAGGCGTGTTGGGGACGTTATTGAAATACTGCCGTGCACCGTGACCACGGCAGTGATGCACACCGCAGCAGGGTACCGCCACCTGCCATCGACAACGCGACCGGTTGACCCCGCCATCACCAGCGGCACAACTAGCACTGCATCAGCATCGGGGCAGATCAACACAGATCTTGAGTCGCGCCGAGCGCTTGTGCAGGTACTCGCTCTCTGGTTGCCGGCCACCAGCTTCTTGCCTTCCTGTGGCCATTTCGAGGGTTCTCAAGTTCAGGCTTCAGGGTCGAGAACATGAACACATCAGAATCTTGGGTGCCCGAGGTTTGCGACCTTAGGCTTCAATGGCAGCTCCACAAACTCCAGCGCACCCGCGTGCGTCTTTAGTAGTTCGATTGCTTGCAGCGCCGAAACGGAACCGCGCTCCTCTTTCCAATCTTGGCAGGTTACAGCCAGAGCCCTGAATTCATCTTTGTCGAAGTGACGATTTTGATTTTCTAGTGCTGCGTGTCGAGTTGTCGAAACACTGAGCACGAAGACATGGGCTGCCAACCATCAGCCCCTGCAGAATTGCTAGTTTCGTCAGTGTCATTGATACTACCACTATCACTAGCAGCACGAGCACGAGCACCATCACCCTCACCATGATGTTTGTCCTGCTCCTCTTCTTCATCTTCCCATTGTCATCGTCAGCACTGCTGGTGACGCACTTGCCTGATGAGACATGGGCCACAGCAGGCCCAAAGAGAGGTTCTTGGAGGCTTCGCTGGCCAGGGCTGTCTTGACCATCCGCCTCCTGGGCACCATCCGGACCCTTCCTTGGGTGCAGAAAGCCCTTTCCGAGGTCTGCAAGGCCATCAACGACGTCGCTTACTCTGTAGAGGTGAAGAGCCTGGAAAGGCGGGATCTGAGGTTCGGGTTGCCGATGCTTGAGGCGATGCTCACCGGTGATTGGGCACGGATGCAAGGCATTGAGAGAGACCACGCTGGTTTGCATGCATATGGGGCAGGGGAGGGTTGTTTTGAAGGTCCGCGATCATCCAAAACACACATAACACACTTCTGTGTTTTTGGAGATCTTAATCAACAGATGAACCTGCCTTGTGGCTGTTCTGCGGGAGCTATCTGAACAAGGACCCAATGTCATGTGTGGTGACGAAACCCACAGCAACGAGGGCCGCCAATACACTCGCGCCATTCGAAGCCAAACCTTAGACTCAATGTCTGGTATGGCAGGCATTCCTTTGACGTTGGCGTCAGCTGTGCCGACGGCTACACCGGAGAGGCCGCCTCTCTCAGCGATTTGGAGCTTGCATCCCGGAGCTAGTCTGTCGCAGAGTCCCAACCTGTTACATGCTAGTTAGCGAAACCTGCAACAAAGCGGCAGCAGCGACAGCGACTGCACCGACGGCTCGAGATTCTCCTCCATTCCTCAAACTCTAAACCCTCGTGGCTGTGCCATAGTCAGGGATTTTCCGGGGTTGTCGGTCAGGCGAAGGTGAAGATCTGCGAAGAAGATGGCGAGGGCTTCACTCTCGAAGGCTGTGTGCGTCTTCCGCCAGCACTGCAGTGTTCTGTAGTCAGCTGCCTTTTGCCGAGATTGTTGTTTACTGGCAGTGTTTGGGGTCAGGACAGAGCGGAAGGCTTAGGGCCAAAGGTTTAAGCTTTGGGCTTGCACTGGTCGAGCCGCCCTACACCCTGAAAGCTGAACCCGTCGCGCTCTTCTTGCAGGATCGAGGTTCAGGATTGAGGATACCGGAATGTTCACAGCTTTCAGATTCACAGGTGGGTTGTTCCTGCAGGCTTTAGGATTCTTGGATTTAAGCCGACAGGTTTCAGGTATTGCCGTGAATCTGGAGCGTCTTGGTGAACTTGCGGAATTGCCATGTAGTCCGACTTGCAGCATACTTTCTTTCGACTCCGCTTCCTTATTCGGTACTCTCACAAGGCGCGGGTAAGCGATGAAGGATTCAAGGCCCTTGGGGAAATTTTAGGAGTCTAGGGTTGAGTCTTGAAGTCTTGATTCATTCGACCCTTGAGCTCTAAAGAAGCCTGGGCAGCTGATCTGAGGTACAACCACAACGACTTCAACGACGACAACCACCACCACGAGCACAACCACAACTACGATCACCACTACGACAACGACAACAGTCACGACGACTACCACCACAATCACGACAACCTCAACTGTGACATCAACTACCACGACCACCGTGACGACCACTAGCACCACAACTACCACCTTCACAACAACTACCACCACCACGAGCACCAGCACCACAACCGTTACCACTACGACAACTTCCACGACAACCTCCACCACAACCTCGACCCACACAACTACGAGCACGACAACCACTACCAGTACTACGACCGAGACAACCACCACCACCCTGACAACCACATCTACTACGACTACAACGATTACCTCCACCACTACGACGACCACCACGACCACAACCACTACATCCACAACTACCACAACCTCAACTACAACAAGTACGACCACGACGACAACCACCACAACGACCTCAACGTCCACAAGCACTACAACGATCACGACGACGAGCACATCAACAAGCACCACAACGACGACTTCCACAAGCACGACAACGATCACAACAACTTCCACGACGACAACGACCACTACTACGAGCACCACCACCACCACCACGTCGACCAGCACTACCACAGTGACCACAACTACAACTACAAGCACCACCACAACGACCTCTACCACAACCACCATCACCACTACTTCAACGACCACCATCACAAGTACCACAACCACAACTACCAGCACAACCACCATCACGTCTACCACTACCACATCCACTTCGACTACCACCACCACGAGCACAACAACGACCACTCTCACAACAACTACAACCACCACCACCTCCACGTCAACCACGACCACTACCACCTCTACAAGCACTACAACCACGACAAGCACGACAACCTTGACCACGACTTCGACAACGACTATCACCACTACCACTACAACCTCTACAACCACAACCACGACTAGCACGGTGACCTCTACAACAACAACCACAACGTCCACGACCACCAGCACGACGACTACATCCACCACAACGACTACCACAACCACAACCACCACAACGTCTACTAGCACCAGCACAACGACAACGACGACGACCAGCACCACTACATCTACCTCTACCACCACATCCACGACAACCAGCACCACCACAACAACTACTACATCAACGACCACAACGACGACAACCACCACTACCACATCTACAACAACCAGCACGACCACTACGACCAGCACTACAACTACCACAACCACCACTACTTCAACATCCACCAGCACAACAACCACGACCTCCACGACGACCTCCACGACCACGACCACCTCCACAACGACGTCGACAACCACGACAACTTCCACAACTACATCCACGACAACCACTACGTCGACAACGACATCCACGATCACGACGACAAGCACCCAGACGACCACATCGACGACTTCCACAAGCACTACGACTACGACCAGTACCTTCACGACCACCACCACGGTGTCTGGACGGCAAGGCATTTGCGGATTCGCGTGCTTGTGTTCAGGGTTATGCCCTGGATTTCCGAGCCAATGTTCTTGACACCCTCACAAGAACTACATTAAATTAGATAGAATCTGATTGAAGCAGTAGCAGCAGCGGATCACCTGGCCTGCGTATCAGCTTTTTTTCAATGGCCGAAGCAGGGTGAAGATGCGTCTCTTACACAAAATCTGCGGCATGCACTTCGATTCAAAAGCCGTAAGACCTTCGAGCAAGGTCACATCTGCCGACTGCGTGCCTCCAAAAGACGTGCAAGGTGGGACGGCCGAATCTCAAAATTCAGACATCACGAGAGTGCCGGCACCGCGACTCTAAGACCCTAAACCCTGAAGCCTGCTCCAGGCTCCCATTCCCATGCCTCCACCAAACTGGTATTCCGGATTCCTTGTCAGGCGAAGGAAAAGAGGTGATAACAAAAGAAGAAGCCTGAGAGCAGAGAGATCTCCTGCAGGTTATGACCTGAAAGTCAAGTCGATTCACATTGACGACTTCGACGCAGCTTGCTCCAGAGAGACACGGAGGGCTTCAAAGGGGTATTGTCTGCTGCTTGTCACGAGATGCATGTGTAGGAGGCCTTAGGATATCTCAAGCTGACAGGCTACCCTCCTTAAACCTGTTCCATCGGCCTTACACAACTTTTACCTAAAGCCTACCCTAAGCTGTACCCTTATCAACCCCACTAGAACCATCGAGCCCCAAGGTGTCTGCCAGCTGCTGGGAGGGTTACGACGGCCAGGCAGAAAAGTAAGGTCATAGTACAGTATCGCGTAGCACAGTGTCGAGTAGTATAAGTCTAGTATATCGTATCGTATCAAGAGATAGTGTATGACCACATGATAATGTAGTATTCTATGTTGTGTTACGCTAGATTCAACTATGTATTATTATTTGCCGCATATCATATTTTGCACGTTGTGGTATGTCATGTTTTGGCATGTCATGTTACATCATGTTTTGCTGTATGCTATTGTATAATATTGCTTCTTAATATACTAGATTTCCACTGCATTTTGTTATGTTTCAGTACTTTCCGTAGTATATCATATCATATTCTGTCGTGCAAAATAGTAAAGACTACGTAGTATAGTATGTATCGTCAAGTACAGTATAGTGGAGTAGAGTGTATAGTATAGTATAACATAGCATTGTTTTGTATTGTATGTGTTGCAGTCGTGTAATATGTAATAGTATATGAGAGTCTTGTATTGTACTGTACTGCATTATCTTACATCAACTATCTTTGCTATATCCGACTAGATTATGATGTACTGTAACAAACTACATACCTTATCTTCTCCTATCTTATCCGATCTTATCTTATCTTATTTTGCATTACATTTCATTAAATTGCATTGTTTCGTTGTGCAATATCACGATATATGATTCTACAGTACATCATGCATCTTTGTCATGTGATATTTTTTATCTTAGCATGGTCTGGTTTTTATATTGCCTGAATATCAAACTATAATGTGGAACATCGGATCGTGGGGCTTTTGCAATGCAGCGGAAGCACTGCGGCATGCCTTTGCTGCAGAAAGATGGGTTTTGTTGTAGCGTGGAGGAAGTTCCCGGTACCAAAAGGGAAAGCAAAATAGGAAGATAGACTTCTGTAAGCGTCTTTTGGTGCGAGGCGGTCGCGATGTCTTGCGAGCATCCCGGCCAGAGCTATACACTGACTGGCTGCAAATGGAGCATCTTGGACTCAGATTTGTTTATCTTCATCGCTTTGCACACATTTCTCACGACGAGATGTACGATGGATACTTTACATCATCTGTCTATGGCAGAATTGCTTCTCAATATGCTCATTGCTATTGTGGTCATCAGTTCTGATCGTGATCAGTAGTACTGTTCATCTTGTCACCGGCATTTGGAATTCCATGGTTTTTGCTGTTGCAACTTGTCTTATGCTCACTGGTTTCAGAAGTGATCGTTGCATCGGCTTCGAGCAGTTTTGCTTCTGTACACAGGTTATGTGCCCACTTTACACACATGCCGTGCACCATGGCCTGAAGTCTAATCCTCAAGGCACTACATACGTACTCAAGGACGAACACAGCTAACTGCCGCCCTCGCACTTCAGCGTTTGCCCCCTCCGGAAACCTTGAACCTAAGTCCTATAACCCCAGAAACCGCAAATTCCGGGTGCCAGGGGTCCTAGAGGCCGACATCCTGAAGTCGCAGCATTTAAGGCTACAGCTGTATCTATATGTATATCTATGTCTATCCCTATCCCTACCTGTACCTGTATCTCTGTCTGTATCTGCAAAGATATGTATGTGTTGCATTGTGTGTAGAAAAATATACATGTATATGTATATACATATGTGAACATACGTAGACATATGTATGCATGTATGTATATGTATGTATGTATGTATGTATGTATGTATGTATGTATGTATGTATGCATGAATACCGTTGTAAGAACCTTATCAACAATCCTCTGAACAAGAGCCCTTCCATCGGCAACCCCATGATGCAGGTCGGCACTGCATCGCTCCCAACGAGACCAAGGGCTACAAGGTGAATGAGCGCGCCTCGATGGACAGGGGGTTTTGCAGAGTTTGGGGTGAAAAAATCTACCGGTCGTATGTACTGGAAGTATGATTCTTTTACTGTCCCCATATAAGTATGTCCAGAGTTTTTGGTATGTGATATTATATGCTGTCTTATTTTGAAGGGATGGAAGGATTGCTCAATATTGGGGACGCTTTGTTTTGGCGTCCTTAGAGTAAGGATGCTACTAATTGGGGTCTACACCAGGGCCACTGATTTTGAGAATCTCCCTTATTGTTGTATTTGCTTTCGGAAAGTCTTCTGTGCTAGGGTCTAGGGTGCCGGTTGCGTTCAGGGGCCTATAGGGTAGTGGCAGATATGTCGTGCTGAGGAGCAAGAAGATTGCGGAACACATACTAGGAATGGTGGTCACAAGCATTTCAATTATATGGACACTTGAGAGCAACATCAGCAGTTCGATGGTAGCATTCCCAACAGACAGTTCAAAAGCCAAAGCGCCAAGAGCCCATCCCCCTACTCACAACCCCCAGTCTCTGAGACCAAAACCCCTGACCCAGAACCCTAAACCCAAGAGTCTAAGCCTCTACGATATAAGCCCCTTAATTGGGGTTATAAGTATAGTTACCTTAATTATAACCCTACTTACTAAGTCCCATGATCCTTTAAGTATGCACTCTCATAACACCCAGCATAGGGGCCTGAATAATTACGAGCAAAATGACTCGGTCTCCGCGAGTAGCGAGGCTCTTTGGACGTCGACAGCTTCGACGTACAAGCAGAGTGTTCCCTTGATCCGAGCATGACCGCAAAGGTTACGAAGTGCGCTCCTTGACCGAAAGTGCTACTAAAAAGTTTTTCTAAAAGCCAAGAAGGCTTACCATAAGGGCAAGTTTAAGGAGTTTAAGGGTCACTATGAGGGATTGCGGGATTTAGGTTTAGGGTTTACGGTCAATCAGAGCCCTCGGCGCCGATCTCTGGAAACCCCCAAAGAGAGGCTCGCTGCCTCGCGGTCATCCCCAGTCCCAAGCCGCAATAAATCCATGAATCCCCAAAGCCCTGAATCCTACTGAATCCTTCAATCCCGAAACCCTAAACCCTAAAGCCCTAAATCCTGTTAAATCCCTAAATCCTACTAAATCCCGAAATCCCTGAGCCCAAAACTCCAAAGTCGCAGAGCCCTTGGGCCCAGAACGAAACCTTCGCGAAGTACCAGCTCTCGGGCTGCCGCACCAGCGCCATCTGCACCAGCCCGGAGACTACCGCGCCTTGGGCTCTGAGACGTTTTGGGACTCAATATGGGGGCCCAAATAATTACCTATACTATTTTTTTTTTTGTGGGGGGGGGGGGGNNGGGCCCCGAAACCCTATTCTAATTGTCAAGGCCCCTGTATTACCGTGGTTTTCGTTGATGCTTGTTGTTATGAGACTTCATCACGGGGTTTCGGAGGTTTGGGGCGGCGGCCGGGGGGACTGGATGATAGAGGTTTCAGAGGTGTCCGGGGTGCTTGTCCTCTCACGTTTATCAAGCAGTGGGAGCTTGAACTCCGAAACCTCTTGAATTATGCTCGGTTTAGGGGTTGGAGATCGGAGGATTTCTTAGGATGTAGGTTCTAAACAAGAATAAGCGGAACTTGGGGTTGAGACCTCTGTAATGTAGATCCATGCTCAGGGCGTAGGAAGACATATGTAGGAAACCACATCAGGCAGAGTTTGGCATCGCTTGGGACTTTCAGCCTCCCCTGGTAACCCCCGACACCTTTAGAAGCTGAGGGAAGCATCTGGAGCCTTGACCCTAAACCCTAAGCCCGAAACTGCAACCCTGAAGCCTGAAAAGCAGTGCCCCAGAGACCACCGAGGCTATCAGATTACAAAGCCCTCCAAATCCCAAAAACCCCTGTGCCCTATACGCTACAAGGCCTACCAACCCTATAAGACCCATAGACCCTATAGACCCCGAAACCCGAAACCCTAAACCCCGAACCTTTGGCTCGAAGAGGAGGGCTACATCGTCGAGGAAAAGCAACTTCTCCGTCACGAGTTTGACGTCACGGCATCCTGTGCCGCTGGATACGCAGGCACGGTGTTGGGTTTAGGCTCTAGGGGTGTCGGGTTTAGGGTTGGGGGGGAGAAGAGTGGGAAGACCCGCAGAAGGGTTACTATGACTGTAAGGGCTTCTATGGTTTTGGCATGGGGTGTAGGAATTAGGGTGATAAACAAGAGTGCATGTTGTAATTCTGTGAGCTTGGCCTTTACCTTGGCTGTTGGTCGCATCTGGAGCAGACATGTGCGTGCTTTCCAAACTTCCCCAACCCTCCTTTGCCACGTGCCCCAAACCTCTGCTCCTGAGATCTTTCAAGCGATTTGAGGGGGGCTCAATTTTTGAGCAGTTCCACCAAGATCCAGAGTCTGAGATCTTGGCCTTCCCGAGACTTCTCAGCCCAAAACCTTAAGCCCGAAGCCATGGTCGAAGCCCTAAACCCCTAAAGCATCCTAAAGCATCCTAAAGCATCCTAAAGCCCTGAAACCCTGAACGCTGAACCCCAAACCCCAAACCGCAAAGAGCTTGCTGGCAGGAACCGGATCGGTGAAGCCTTGCGACCATCATCTCAAGCCCTACGTCCTCTCTGGCTGCAGCGCTCTCTGCCTGGCACCGAAGACAGTAAAGAGCTCCTGGGTACATGAAGAGACGCTTTGGGAGTTAGGGTTTATACCCAGGGTTTGGGATGGTTTAGGTTAGAGTCTTGTAGATCTTTGCGGGAGACATCATCGGGGCAGCTTGCGATCGCTGATCCTGCTTTGATCGCCTTCCGCCGACTGAGGCTACCTGATCGAGGAGAACAACCTGTTCATGGAGTCCTTCGATGTGACCGCCAAGTGCTTCGACGGCTTCGAGGGCACGGCGAAGGTGACGAAGTGCTCGAAGCCTGGTGGAACCTACTCCTTGAGCGGCTGCTCCTACGGAGGCGCCTGCACGGCTCCGGAAAGCACGGAGGGCTACTTAGTCACCGAGGTGGAGCTCCGCAAGACGGACTTGGATGTGACGGTGGAATGTGCCCCGAACTACATCGGCACGGCTGCGGTGACGCCTTGCTCTGACGACTTGGGCCCCTACGCCCTCACCGGCTGCGAGGCCGAGAAGAAGTGCTTCTCCCCTGCTTCGGACTCTTTGGAGGGCTACGATTTGGTGGAGAACTCCGTGGCCATGGAGAACTTCGATGTGACGGCTACATGCAAAAGCACTCATGTGGGAACTCCCCAGGTGACGGCCTGCACCAGGCCACTGACGCCCTACACCATCGCCGGCTGCGAGGAGAAGATCGTCTGCGTCACTCCTTCCGAAACCAAGGGCTACAAGATCACCGAAGTCTCAAAGCTGCAGCAGACCTTTGACGTTAAGGTGGAGTGCGACCTTGGCTACGAGGGCACGGCCTCCGTCACAGCCTGCTCAGCGACTGGGGAGGTCTACACTCTCGGTGGCTGCACCTACAGCACCGACGTTTGTGTCGCCCCCGAGTCTACAGAGGGATACCTGGTCACCGAGACCAACCTACGCCAGTCGGTGCCCTGGGCCGCAATCCTTTCTTTAAAACTGCAGATCAAGATCTGAATAACTTGTAAGATACACCTATATCTTGTTTCCCAGGTTCGAGCACTCTAGGACCTTCTCGTAATCTTGTGTCCTTATCCTCTAAACCCCCAGCACCCGTGAAGGAAGCCCCAATATACACCCTAAAGTCTTAAACCCTAAACCCTAAACCCTAAGCCCTAAACCCCAAACCCCTAAACCCTAAACCCCTTCTTTCTTCAGGTCTTCAAGGTTCAGGCGGCTTGTGCTGCGGGCTACATCGGCACCCCGGAGGTCACGCCGTGCTCGACTCCTGGCTACTTTGGGGGTCCTTATAATGGGGTACTATAGACTCCTGGCCACCTCATTTCTGGGGGTCCTTATAACAAGGATCCTACTATTTAGGCTATATTAGGGTTTAGGGTTTAGGGTTTAGGGTACTCTTTTTTAAGTTTTTTAGGGTCCCCTATTTTCGGAAATCCCCAGTGGCGGCGGGGGGTGGGGGGCTTGTGGCGTAGGGCTTGGGGTTTGGAGGCTGAGGCTCGGGGTTAGGGTTTGGGGGTGGAGACTTTGTGGAATTTGAGTTTTGTGTGCGGAGTTCGGGGTTTGGATTTTTTGGCCCCAATTTTCAGTTTGGTTTCATGTCCATGAGCAGACCGCGGGCTAGCAATGACCACTCCCCCAAAGAAGCCTCGCACCGACATTCTGTAAAGTGTGAGGGCCAGGCTATGCCATTCATGATAAGTTTTGGTACTGAACTAGACTCTATGGTTCTTGCTTTTTCCTCAACAATGCCTCAGGAGCGATTTGAAGCCTTATGCACTCAGCGGCTGCGCAGCTCGCCTTCAATGTGGGAGAACTCGCCCTGCCAGATCATGGAACTAAACACTTAAAGACGGCAAAGAACAAGTCACATGTCCAACACCCTACAAGGTTAAGGGTATTATGGGGTATGGCATCCTAGACCTTGGCCCAAAGGAGCCCTGGTACTCCATCCGGCTTTTGGATCCTTCTTCCCACACCCACTTACCGGGACACTGTTCAGGCTCCTGCGTGGTCTCCCTAAGCCCTTTCCAACCCTAAGCCCAGGGTTGGGCACTTTTGGCATTTTGGTATCTTGCTGCAAGAGGGGCCCCTAGACCACATAAGCACTAATCTCTAGACACGACTCCAGTTGAATGTCTGGAAGGCTGTTTTAGCAGCGATTATTCTCAGCGCTTTGTCAAGCAATCCTCAACCCTAAACATCTCGAAATTTTCCTGAACCCTAAATCTAGTTGCGTTCATGTCCTTCAGGGCTTTTCCCACTTGCCTGTCCGCTGGTTCCAGCTGTAATGTCCAGGAACACATCGGCGACGAGGCCTGTTCAGGGTTCAGGGTTTAGGGTTTGGGGCTCAGCAGGGGTTGCGCGATTGGGAACTTCGGTTTTGGATTTGGGAATTGAGGGTTGCGGGGGTCAGTAGCACAAAAGCCCCGAGCCCCAGAAATTCAACGCCTTTGAAAGCTGTTCCGCGGCTGAGGCCCGTAAGCCGTTGTCGATTCAATCAGTGGTGCAAATTCTGAGGCTTGAAACGCCTTGTTTTTGGTCTCTGGCTTTTCGAATTTTTAGTATACAGGAGGGATTAAGGGTTGTCCTCATGCTCCAAGCATCGGGGTCAAACTAATGTCCCAGTATCTTTTTTCTTTCCGTTACGTCAACCCTAAACAAATCCGAATTCAAAGCAACAAGACTGCTAAGCTGCTAAAGGTAAGTTACGAGCAGGTCACGCTCGAGGATGGCATCGAGTGTGAATATTTCTACGACCAATCCCAATGCCACTTGGGTCGTCTATGTCTATGGGGCCTCAAGATTTGGAACAGGGTATGGGGGATATATCATACAGGCTTCTACAGAAGTCTATGGGGGCGTTCAGGCTTTGTTCATGTACGTTTTGGGTTCTGGGGTTTAGAGCTTTTCAGGGCGTGTAGGTTGAGGGTTCGGGTTTTGATTTGTGCAGGGCTGTAGTCCCTCAACTCTCAGTCTTTTACATACACCGTCATGGAATCTGCGAGCCCTTAGCCTGACCGCGAGTTGGAAGCAGAGGCCTTGATGCCAGATCTTTCAAATCTACACCATGAATGGGTTCGTTGGTTTTGGGGTGGAGTGTTCGGTGTTCAGGGGTTTGGGGGCTCGGCTTCAAGCGTTTACTGTTCCAGCTTATGAGGTTCTGAACAGTGGACTTTTCAACGCACACTCGATCTCCTCTCAGTTGTCGCCTCTGGTTCTTCTAGGGATCCTGCTCTAGGTCGTGCCGAAGTGGCGCGGCTGCTTGAAAGCCCTTATCGAAAACAAAATTCTAATGATGTCAAGCACCGGGGCTTTTCAGCATCCTCGCAAACCCGCGGATCTTCCCATGGCAAAGCGGCAGAGCCGCAAACGCGAACTCGCAGGGAACAAGCATCTCCTAAACGCCATCCTAGCCCCTTTAGCCCCTTGACCCGGTCACCGGGGAAGATGAGGTCACATCGGCGATCTGGGTACCCTGCTGCCCGGCGGACTCGGGTTGTTTTGGTGGTTCTGAGTTGTGGCTTTGGGATTCCTAACCCCGACACTTCCCAAGACCTAAACCCTGAACCCAAACCGTTATGGCTTCGGGATGTTTCAGCCGGGGCTGCGTTCGTTGGAGCTTCGGGTTCGGGATTTCGGGGGGCCTTCTTGAAGCGGCGCGTTGGGGTTGCAACGAGGCTACGACACCCTTCGGAGGCCTGGGATGTAGGAGCCTTAGCAGCCTGTAATCCAATCACAGCTCTACGGTGTCTTTTACCTCCCGAGCCCGGACCAACTTTGGCCTAACTCATCCCGTTACTGCTGCACTGGCTACTCTGATTCACTGCAGCATGCTGGTCTAAGCAGGCGTGACCCGTTCTGCGGGCTTGGTGCATGCTTCGACAGCTAAACCCTAAACCCTGAATCCGGAACTTCCAGCCAAGGACACCCGCGAATAAAGTGGTTGTGCCAGAGATCTTCATGGACCGGGGAATCCTACAAAGTTGCTCCTGAAGTACATAGGAGTCTGAATACTTACCTTGGAGAGTGCAGGAGAACGGCAAGTTCCCCGAGGTCCGCCAAGGCAATCATTTCTGCATCAGGCGGGGGACACATGTCGCGGGGTGGGCCTCTACACTTCAACCCCAGCTAAACCTGACTACGTAACCTGGAGCCTGACACGCTGCATGCTTTAAGCTTTATCTTCTTAGACCGTCAAGCCAAAACTATGAACCCCGAAGCTCGCTACGACCTCCTGACATCCTCCACGAGGTGCAGTGGTCTCCTGGTCACCAAAAAGGAGGGCAACTACAAGTTTTTCCTGAGTTCGGACGACGGTACTTCGCTCAGCTTCGAGCGCTGGTCCTCTAGGGCCAGTTTAGGACTTAGGGCTTCAGGGTGAAGGGCTTAGGGTTTTTTGGGGTTTTGAAGCTTGAACTTGAAAACCGCAAGGGGTGCAGGGCGAGAAAGTGCGTGTTACGAAAGGTGGAAGATACCTCACCACACACTAGGTTGAGGATTTAGGGTTCAAGACTACTGCAAACCCTGACCACTTTCAAATTCCATGAAGCCTTTTACCCCAAGCTTCTGCAAGGCTCACTTATGTATTTGGACGGGCAGAAGCTCGTCGACAACAATGGCTGCCACGGGGAGCAGGAGAAGAGCAGCGGCGACACCTTCGTGGCGAAGGGAACTCACAGGGTGACGGTGGACATGTGCGAAATGGGTGGTGGCGAGGTCGGATTTTTCAAAGCTGACTGGAATTTCATGTTCCCAAGCTGCTCCTTATGGGCATTTTTACACGGGACCTTCACAAATCTGTATGGAGCCCCGGTAAGTACATCCAAAGCCCGCTTAAGTTTCGAAAGCCGCACCGTTGCTCACCTGTCAGGGCAGCCATAAACCTTCCAACTTGAACCCTCCAACCTTCAGATCCCAAACGTGAGCCCCTAAACTGGCCCTACACCCTAAAACCCTTAGACACCCTGCACTCTTCGTGGTGAAACCCTAAACCCTAAACCCTCCAGGTCCTGAAGCTGCGCTACAAAGGCCCGGACACCGGCAACTCGAAGGTCAAAGTCCCCAAGAGCGCTCTCAAGTACGGCAAGGAGCCGGACTTGGAGGCGAACTTTTGGGACCCCCTAAGAGCCCTCAACGAATCAAAAACAGGAGCGAGAGAGAGAGAGAGAGCGACATCTGCAACTAAGACAGAAGCAACCTAATGACTAAACGGAAAGCACGATTAAGCTGGATTTGCTTCAACTCAGCATGGTAACAGCAGGGAATGAGGAGAAACGACAAGAGCACAGATTCAACAGCAAGAACATCCACTTCACTTGTCTTTTGCCCCAGCTGGCGCTGAAGGCTCTCCCTGACGTCCGCCATGAATCCAAACCCTCAGCTTAACACCTTACACCCACGTCAGGCTGATCTCGCGGATGGCATGGAGTGCGACTACTTCTACGACCCTGGGATCTTAATACAAGGATAACGGCTTAAAGCATGCTTCAAGCCTCCACTCAGTTTTACCATCTAGGATGACAGATTTTGTTTTCTTCTCTCCAAACTTGACACCCACTAAACCACCAAACCCCAGTAAACCTGAAACACTCCAAAAACTCAAAAGCACAGATTGAAGTGCAAACGCCCAATGAGACTGCAAACACTTAGGCGCAACCCTGAAGCCCAAATTAGCCATCAAAACCTTCACGAAATCTTAAACATCGTAATTTAAGTCTCACAAGAACTAAACCACGCTCCAAAGTCTTATAACGAGACTGTGCGCGGTTTCGACAGTTGCACCGTAAAGAAAAAAGCGCATAGGCTCCAGAGCCCAGGATAAGGCGCAATGCCAAGTGCCGGACCTGGCTTCTCTGATGCTGGGCAGCAACTGAGGAAATCTAGACGATTGAGAATACTTAGTTGGAGGATCATGGGACTTAGTAAAGGGTTTAGGGTTTAGGGTTTAGGGCTTGGAGTATCATGGGACTTAGTAAAGGCTTTAGGGTTCAGGGTTTAGGGTTTAGGGTTTAGGGTTTAGGGCTTGGAGGATCATGGGACTTAGTAAGTAAGGTTATAAGTCCCCTAAGTGGGGTTATAAGTATAGTTACCCTAATTATAACCTTACTTACTAAGTCCCATGATCCTTTAAGTAGTCGTATCCAAGTCAAGAACTATACTCTGCTATACTGTACTATATTGTACTATACTGGAAAAACTCTGTACTATGTATTATATACTTGATACTATATACTGTACACTACACACTATACTATACGATAGTAAACTATACCATACTATGCTATACTATACTGTACTGTTGTACTATACTGTGCTATACTATACTCCACTCTACTGTACTACACTGTACTCTACTACCCGATTCTATCTAAGAGGGCCCCTGCATCAATTTTGGCTTTGAGGGGTGCTGCGGCTCAGGTCCCAGTGATTAGGGGTTTAGGGATCCTCAAATAGAGGTATGTGGGGGTCCGAAAACAAGGGGTACCTTCTTTTGGAGTCCTTATAATGAGGATCCTGCTATTTGGGCTACTATGTTAGGGTCCCCTATTTTCGGAAACCCCCAGATGGTCCCTTTTTTTGATATGTAGGGTCGAATAGACGGAAGATGAAGGGTTTAGGGTTAAGGTTTCATTGAGGTTCGGGCAGCTGTGGCTTTATCAGGGGTCAAAGCCTTTTGGCGTTTTGGCCTGGGGCCCAAAGTTGGGCAATGCAACCCAATATCTTGCCAGGACCCCAGCCCATCGCGTGATCGTGCCAGAGATCTACATGGACCGGGATTGCAAAAAGTGATCCGGGTTGAACTCATGGCCGCTTTGTGTGAGTGTTGTCGTACAAGCTGCATGTCTCGATCAGACCAATGGGAAGTTCCCGGACGTACGTCAGGGGGATCAGTTCTGCACGAGGCTAGCGGGGCATGCCAGAAGTGAGAATCTTTCGAAGTTCCTTAATGCTCTGACAGGTGCACTGGTCGTCTCGTGACAAAGAAGGAGGGCAACTACAAGTTCTTCCTCGCCTCAGACGATGGTGCCCCAGATGCAGAAAAGTGACAGCACGGTGATGTCGGCGTGAGCTGGGCTGCAGAAGCGTAGGTGGAGTGACCTTGTGCGCAACCGTAGCTGTAGCCTCAACTACCGGAGGTTCCCTCATGTACCTGAACGGGGAGAAAGTCGTGGACAACAACGGCTGCCACGGAGAAAGGGAGAGAGGCAGTGGCGACAAGTTCCTGAAGCCGGGTGCCCACGAGATCGTGGTGGACATGTGCGAGAGGGGCGGTGGCGAGGTCTTGAAGATGCGCTGGAAAGGGCCGGACAGTGGCAACTCCAAGAACAAGATCCCTGCTGCCGTGCTCAAGCACAAGCAGGCAGTTCTGCAGCAGTTCACGCCTACAGCTAATTTACAAGGCAATAACTTGGCAGTGTGATTTGATGCTATCGTTCAGCCGAAGTAACCGGTGACGGGACGCCACAGAGTAGGCCCTTTTTGCCATGTCTCTTGAATTGTCCCTGCTGGCCAGCCGAAGCTGAAGCTCGTAGACGGCTTGGAGTGCGACTACTTCTACGATCAGTCGCAGTGCCAAGTACCGGACCTAGGCGCCTTGATGCTCGGCATCAAAATGTGCGCATGGCGCATGCGAGTGGTAGATGCACCCTAGGCTACGTAGGCCCAGCGTCATCCTTCAAGTTGTTTCAATCGCTGAGATTGCATGGTAAGGACCCCAGCCCACCGTGTGATCGTGCAAGAGATCTACATGGACCGGGATTGCA
>CAJNDV010032270.1:18036-42191 GCA_905221635.1 Symbiodinium sp. CCMP2456 | reverse complement strand
TGGTTGTTGTGGTGGTTGTTGTTGTTGTTGTTGTTGGTTGTTGTTGTTGTTGTTGTTGGTTGTGGTGGTGGTTGTTGTTGTTGTTGGTGGTGGTGTTGTTGGTGGTGTTGGTGTGGGTGTTGGTGTTGTTGGGTGTTGTTGGTGTTGGTGTTGGTGTTGGTGTCGGTGTCGGTGTTGGTGTTGGTGTTGGTGTTGTGGTGGTGGTTGTGGTTGTTGTGGTGGTTGTTGTGGTGGTTGTTGTTGTCATTGTCGTTGTTGTTGTTGTTGCTGTTATTAGCTGGTGTTGTTGTTGTTGTTGTTGTTGTTGTTGTTGTTGTTGTTGTTGTTGTTGTTGTTGTTGTTTGTTGCTGTTGTTGTTGTTGTTTTTTTTTTTGTTGTTGTTGTGGTGGTTGTTGGTTGTTGGTTGTTGGTTGTTGGTTGTTGGTTGTTGGTTGTTGGTTGTTGTTGTTGTTGGTGGTGGTGGTGGTGGTGGTGGTGATAGTGGTGGTGTTGTTTCTTGTTGCTGTTCTCGTCGTTGTTGTTATTGCCTTTGTGCTCGTTGTTCTTGTTGCTGTGCATGGTATTACTGGCATTGTATTCTTGTAGTTGGCGGTGGCGCTGATCGTAGGCATGGTGTTGGTGTTGTTGCTGTTGCTGTTCTTAATGCCGTTGCTGTTGTTGTGGGGGTGGTGTTCTCATTGATGAGGAGGATTTTGTGGATGAGGATGCTTAGTAAGTGGAAACGGAGCTTGGAAAGAAGAGGAGGTCAACAACCAAGCGAGAAATCAGAAATATGAAGCAAGAGATGGCAACCACCTAAGTCACCTAAGGGCCGCCTTCACTGCCTTTCTCGAGTCAGCTGGGTCCAGAGATGCGGCCGGCGAAGCCGTCTACGCCGCGATTTTTGCCGCTAGCCTGCTTGTGGCCCCACCTGTTTTTGAGCACACACAGATGCCTGGAAAATTAGTTTAAACTAGGTAACTAACTAAGTAACTAGGTCTGGACCCAACGTCTCGAGCGAACAGCGAGACAGCAAACTACACGCACAACAGGATTCCAGGATGCACAAAACATGAATTGCACTAGCCCTCCAGCTACAACACACAAGTCGCACCTCAACTGCGTGCGACCGTGCTCCCTGCTGGGGTAAAACGGCACGAGCATGGAAAGTATTTGTCAACTTCCCTGCACAAGCCTTTCTGGCTGTCACTCTTTGGGCCGTTAGCTAATTACAGTTCTTGTGCAGGTATCGAGGAATCACGTTTGGTGCGTGTAACAACGCTAAGAAACTCAAGGCAGTTGCTGCAGCGTTAGCTGTTAATGGGTAGCGCAGCACAGATACATGTTCGATAGGTCAGTGGCTATGGCTAGAGATGCACAGCGAGGCCTGAACACCATTACCTACGCTGTAAGCCCAAACTCCTCACCTCTCAACGGAGCAAGTCATGAGCATACTTCTCTGTTTGGGTAGCTCTCTAAATTAGGGTTCCTTTTTATAAGGGTGCCGTACTATATTGGGGACCTTAGAAGGGACCCTAATTCAAAGAGCTACCCATGTCCATGCCGAGGATGCAGCTCCGGAGTTGCAAACCCTTTTCAAGCCACTTGACTCCGCAGCAGTTGGGTCATACATTTGCAAATGGCCTTCGACCTGCATTCACCTCGCTCTACATATGTCAACATATCTATGTATTTAAATATGTACATGTGTATGTATGTAGGTACGTACGTATGTATGTGTGTATGTTTGCGTACATACTGTTCAGGCCTACCCTATGGACTCATCGTGCTCTCATGTCACTAGTCAGTGTAACCCTGAGGACTCTGTCCGAAAGAGCACAGCTCGTGGCTTGCTCATAAAGCCCACCTGCATGGTTATTTCATTTCTGTCGGTTCTCAGTGAGAGCTTTGCTACGCACGTAGCCCTCACGAAGCAATCCAGGCCAGCCTGCAAGAAACGACAGAAAAGCGCATAATCCGTTCACATAGGTCCCTGCATCACCGTTTGATATCGTGCATTTTGTTTGTGCCATGTGCGCCTATCCCTGTCGTTTTCAGATGTTGGGCGCAAAGTTAACAGGGATTGTTCAACGGAACCGCGGGGCTTTTGTTGGGGTTCTTGCAGTTTACCTAGCAATGGCCAGCAGACTCTGCCTCCCCCACTCAGTCTGACGAGTTTATCACGGAACCCTACCAACCCTGAGGTTCATCAGTTCCGCTCCGAGCGAAGCCTGCACATCTAGATTCTTTAGCCCCCCCGACTTGAACAAGCAGCATCTAAAGAGACATCTAGGACCTAGGAATCATATTGCTTCTCATATCAAGGAATGCCATGTGACTGAGGCATCTTCTTTTAGCCACGTTTGACGCTGAACTTCGAAAACCTTAGAAATCATGCCCACACACATCGTGAAGCTTTCCTGGCGAAGACCGAGCCTTGATCTTCCCTGGACCAACACCCCCAAACCCCACATCCTTTACCGGCACACTCGGAAGGTTCACAGATCCGGTGCGGAGAAAGGGGCCGTTGCACATTCAAAACAAAGCTGCAAACTCTGAAGGACCCCGCGGTCTGTGATGGCGATGCGCTTTATCAACGGGCTGAATCAGCTAGTCGTCGAGCTCACGGATCCTCCTGCCTTGAAGGCTGGTCGCTACCCTCAAAGATAAGACCGCACTTTATAATTTACGGGTTTACTGTAGGGTTTAGGGTCTGCCACGACTGCGGCAGCTCTGAGAACCAGGCGGGCATGTACAAGTCTGTGCAAAGAGTGTCCTACGAAAGCCTCGAACCTGCGATTTGAGGCGACTCTGAATTCTCAACTTCGGAACCAGTGTTCAACGTGCGTGTCCACCTGTGTACCGGGCATGCCGGCTTTCCATGTTCCTCATGGACATGTGTTTATGTGCTGTTCAGTGTATGTGTATGATGTAGTAATGCATAAATACATAAATACATACATACATACATACATACATACATACATACTTACATACATACATACTCATAACAATACAGCACAGTACATAACAATACATAACAGTACATTACCACTTCTTACATACATACATACATACATACATACATACATACATACATACATATACATACATACATGCACACATACATACATACATACATACATACATACATACATACATACACTACATACATTACATACACTACATGCAGTACATACATTACATACATCACACATACATACATCACATACATGCATACATACGTACATACGTACATACATACATACATACATGCACATACGCACACATGCATACATGCATACATGCATACATGCATACGTACATACATACATACATACATACA
This sequence comes from Symbiodinium sp. CCMP2456, assembly GCA_905221635.1. Lineage (NCBI taxonomy): Eukaryota > Dinophyceae > Suessiales > Symbiodiniaceae > Symbiodinium > Symbiodinium sp. CCMP2456. The sequence goes on along the minus strand of CAJNDV010032270.1, from coordinate 38,866 downwards.
TACATACATACGTACACACATTGGCGTGACAACCATGTGCATACAGGGTACATGCATGCCGCATCCTTGCTGTATTATATCTTGCCGGAACGGCCTGCAGCCGAAAACTACGTATGTGTCAGGATAAGTGTAGTAGCTGCAGTTGCTGCAGTAACTCCGGAACCCGACAACGTTAACCCTGCCTAGAGACCAAAAAACATGAACCTTCTGGCATGTCCGAGAGTCAGCTCCGAAACCCTAAAGCCCAAAGCCCTTGAAGCAAAGCCGTGAACCCTAGGCCATAGACCCCAAAGCTTTCGAAGCAAAACCCTTTTTGAACCCAGTGGAAGACAACAAAACCTGCAGAGCCTCTTATAAAGCCTTGGGAAACCCAAAGAAAGCGTTGAACCCCTGTGTGCACAGATGGTGACGGAGACCTTGGGCTTTCAGCACCTGGACATCGAGCCTTGGAGTGCAGCAGTTTGAGGTTCACGAAGGTTCACGGTTCAGGGGCTTCGGAGTTAATGGGATCAGGACCCCCCCGTCCCTTATTGAATAAGTTTGCAGGAAGAAAGACAGAAGTAGAGGGAGAGAGAGAGAGAGAGATACAGAGGGAGGGAGAGAGTACAGATCGCAGCATGCTTGCTTGCCACTTGACACGGGGTACAATACCTTGCACCCTGGCTTGCTCATCCTGCAGTTTGGTTTGATTCTTACCGGGTAGATGCCATCTCTGTCGGCTCTGCGATGCAATCCAGTCATGCAGCCAGAATCTCCTACTGCTGTTTGTAAAGCATTTTGTTTTGGTTGCCTTTCTTCCAGTGAGAGGGGAAGACCGCAATTAGCGCATATGTTTTGTCCAATACTGGCGATCCTGGGAACTGTCAAGTCAACTTATGTCAACATACTCTTGTCTACCTCGCCCACGAAGACTGCGGTTTCAGAAACATGGGGGGCCTCAGTGGCCGAGAGACCTAAGAAGTCTCCCAAGCTCTGCTGAAGAAGAGAGAGAGAGAGAGAGCGACAGACCTTGCCAGACCCAAGCAAAAGGTGAGAGCTCGGAATGTGGGATCGTGGTTGACGACTCCAAAATGCGGCTGCGGATGGTTGTTGGTTGTTGTGTGTTTGTGTCATGGTTGAAGGAGCACTGTGGTGATTGTCATGAATATCGCCCCATGTAATGTTGTCACGGTCACGATTCTTGGATATGTTCACATCAACCTTCTTCGGTACTTATGGTGACGGCTATATCCTCATCACTGCTGAAAGTTGCCAGTATCATCAGTTTGACACTGCCATGGCCTCCACCGAGACCCTAAACTCTGCAGGGCCTCACCCCAAACCCTAAACCCCAAACTTTACACCGAGGATGTTACGACCCCGAGAGCCGGAATTTTCCGCAACGCCATCCTCGAGCTCTTTGAGCAGGAGCTTGGTGCCAACTTCACTGGCAAGGCCTCTTTGTTGGCGGGACTTACTCCGGTGTTTAGAGTCTACTCGGCGAACCGGGGCTCCACGTGCTGGCAAGACCTCTTCTGCAGCATCCGCTTAACGGCTAAACTGGGCTTTCATGCCTCTTGCGTTTGCATGGAGTTTTTGTGTTGCAGGATTTTCTGTGACTGACTGTCCAATCCCCGTCTCCAGTTGATCCGCTCTCCAGCCCTCTGGGAATAAGCACCTCGCAAACGGCCCTTAAACCTGTAGTCACAAGCCGACCGGGGCCCTTAAACCCCAAGCTGTTCGACAGGCGAAGGCTGGATTACAAGCGCTCATGAACTATGTCGGGGGTGCCATGATCTACGTCCGGCGCGAGTACTCGGAGCGCTTCAATACCCTTCGGGTCAGTTGGATCGCGGCGCTTGGCCTGCAGACGGTCTCATCATCTCTACAGTTCTACCATGCAGAACCTTCAGGTTATCAAGGCATGTTGGGAGTCCCAGTCAACAGCCTTACCCCTGCACTCTAAGCCTGTTGTTTCCTTGGGTGTAGGCTTAGGAGAAGTAGGCTCCTCCTTGTAGCCCTGTTGAGGCTCAATGGTTGCCACTGATCTTCTTTGTGTTTGCTTCGTGTCTCCGTGCCCAATCAAGCTGAACCTTGCTGATCAGGGTCAAACGATTTGAGTTTTGAGTATCATACAGCAGCTTCTGTTGGCAAGCTTGTCAGATGCTAAGCTTCCGCATCGGCATTGAGCCAAGACCATGGATCAAACCCTAAACGAGACCTGTCGCCCCAATGGGTGCCTCGCGCAGCGAAACCGCAAGCTCGAAGCGCTTTCAATCGGACTTAATTCCTGAGATGAGGCTTCTTTCATTCCTTGCTTGGTCGTAGTAGAAACATGACATGCCGCACGCGGTTGCGATACATGTCCTATGCACTGAAAGCCCAGAAAAAGCCCCGAAAAACCTCTCGCAAAGCCTCGTGGTAGTGGAACGGGAGCAACGAAGAGTTGTAGAGCTCTCAGACAGGGCCATGGCTTCTATGATCCCCACAGCCCCAATGTGCTTGAGCTTCCAGCTACCGAGGCCAGCCATGCTCGCAACCTGGCGTGACAGATTGACTGGGACGTTCTGATTAATTGGGGGTTTCCGACAATAGGGGACCCTATTATAGTACCCTAATTAATAGGATCCCTATTATAAGGACCCCAAAATAAGGTACCCTAATTTTCTGAAACTCCCAATTCAGTCGGGCCTTGTTCAGATAGAAGGTGCGTACCTTTGAGCGTTGTTCTTCTCTTGGTATTCCAAGGAGGACTAACCGGTCCCCCTTGCCTCTCTCGGACTTGGGCCGCAGAGACCATGTGCATACGTACATACCTGCACATGTCTGTATTCCTGCACAGAGGCATGGATGGATGGATGGATGGATGGATGGATGGATGGATGGACGAATGAAAAACTTGTAGACACATATAAACACACGCATACATACTGGTATGCAGGAATACGTGGACAAACCATATGCATTTGTCAGATGTAGTCGCAGTATTATATTGAACGCAGTACTGTCTGACATTTTGAAGCTTGAAAACGTTTGTTGGGTTTGGTGCCCACAGCTTCGCCTAGTTTCCCATAGCTGTTTTCAGGACGGGAACCTGGAAGAACATTAATATGTGGAAAACTTTAGCCCGTTGAAACTTAAAATCTAGACATCTCCCATGTGCACGTCGATGCCAGGACTCTTTAAACCACGGACCTCTAAATCCAGAACGTGGTTGATGACTTACCGGGTTCAGCAAGGTGTAAGAGTCGAGATTCCAAACTCGAAGAGGTAACATTGCCTGATCCCTGAATGCAAGCCCGGGCATCCCAGAGCTCGGGGGCACCAGCATGAACAGGAACACGGCTGCGAGATGGTGAAGCTGTTCACCCTGAATTATACGGGGGTTTCCGAAAATAGGGGACCCTAATATAGTACCCCCAAATAGTAGGATCCTTATTATAAGGACCCCAAAACAAGGTACCCTTTATTTTCGGAAACTCCCATACCCTAGAAAACAACTAGAAGCCTGAACCGTTACCTGCCAGGCCTCACCGACGAAGACGAGCAGCTGGCACGTCCAGAGGCTCTCCAAAGTTCATCTGCCGCGCAGCGCGTGGAAAGAAAGCCAAAACGAAATGTTTGCCAGGAAAGTTAAACCACCTATCCGGAGCTCAGAGTAGATTTTCACTCGTTGCGGTGTGGTTGAGGTTGCAAGGCAGCGACATTTCTGATGCAGGTTTGCAGCGTTGTATCCTGGAAACTTGGTGTTTGTTTTTTTGTTTTCCCGGCTGCTTGACTTCACAATCGCATTGCGTGAATGCTCGGCTTTGGCGAGTTTGGCGGCGATGAAGCTCAGGACGTCACGCATGGTTTGGAGTGATACTCACGACTGAGGGAACTCTTTCATCATCATCACACTGGTCGAGAGACAGTCGTGTCTCGTTGGCTACTAATGTCACGTTGCAGCGATACTGCCGCCTTGCTTTATCCCTCTTCTCGACAATCCCCGCCCTAGGCCTAGGACCATCAACTCTGCAACCACCCCTTAACCGTAATCATACGACCTTTAACCTTGAAGCATGCACCCAAATCCAATTTTGCTGTTGCAGGGAGCCGGCGATGAGGCCCGACACCTGCATTGGCCTGATTCATGTGGGCTGCGACAAAACGATCTAATGTCCTCTTGGAGTCGTGTAGAACCTCCACAGCCTTAGCTTAATTGCTAAGCCATGAACTAATGGCTGCTTCGAGGAAGCCGTGGCCATCCATGGTTTTCCAGCCATGGGGCACTTCTCTTGGTGTCATGTGGCACTGTGTTGAATTTGTCGTTGCTAGGAACGGTGCGTAGTTCAGGACACGGGTGCTGTTTCGTGTCAGTTAATGTGCTATGGAGTCGGCCGGATTGCTGTTAGTGTTTTTCGTCTTCCGTGCTGCCAATGGTCAACTCATTCATCAGAGGGTAAACTGAGGCCGGCCGGGAAGAATGGCTGTCGGGGGTCCGAGGCCCCAACAATGCCATTAGCTCCCCAAAGCCTTCGTCAAACCCCAAACCACCCTCAAACCTCCGAGCCTGTCTGAATGCCGCTAGACCCCTAATTTAAGACGCCATCAAGCTGCACGAAGCTGACGCCGGCAAGCCCCATTCTTACTTTGGCTTCCCCCGACTCCGCGCAAGCCCTGAGTCCAAGGCCTGCAGCGCTTTTAAACTCTTTCGCCCCGAGGCCTTCGACTCTTAACACCTGTGGCTGCATCCCTCGCCCAAAATCCTAGGACACTCTAAGTCATTCAACTTGGATGAGCACCGTGTACCTCATGCAGGGTGGCCTCCATGGTCTATATTTCCCCCGCTGCGTCACTAAACCATCCCGCCAAATCCAGAGTGCCGCAAAGCGCAGGCGGAAGATGGTGCTGAAAGCCAGCCAGGCTCATGAGTCCCAAATGGCCCTGAGGTTTAGGGTTTCGGGTGTAGGGTTCAGGGTTCAAAGCCTCAAACTGCCTATCCCACTCACAAAACGCATGTAGCAAGGAGCATGACAAACCCGGAAACCTACGAAATCCGACAGACACCCGAAAGCACAACCAGCGACAAGTGTTCATTCGGTGCTACTGGCTCCAACACCGTGTGGCTCTGCACCAGAGCCTTGCCAAGTCGTCCTCACATAGAACAACAACCCTGCTTGTTGTTGCAAAATTTCTCGCAGATCTCGAAAGCCCCTCAAAATGAAGATGGGAACCCTTTCATGCATTTGCTTCCTCTGCTGCAGGCTCGGAGGCTCGGCCAGGTTCACGTTAAACGGTGCTAAGGATAGCTGTTATAAGGCTTATAACGCGAGTACACTGAGTATATGCTCCTCGTTCAAGGAGCCTCTGGGATTCAGGGTGGCTCTGACTTTGTTAGACCTATCTGATATGGGTAGTTCTACATGAGGGTGCCATTCAGGATCCTTTTTCAGGGTGCCGTACTATTTTGAGGGATGGGACATTCATTTAGAGAACTGCCCATATCGCCTCCAACGCCCGAACTTTGCATTGCGTCTTCGCCCGTCTGTCCCTGTCCTTGCATCCCTAAGCCTATGCCGGCCAAACCCTCATATCCACGGTGACAACAAAACATCTTTCACAATCCGAACCGTAAACCTCAAGCCTAATTTTGGGGTTATGGGCAAAGCCTGTTGGATGCAGCTCGATGTTCTCACCAGCACCGAAACCTCAATTTTCCAAGCAAGTGGGTCTCACTGGAACCCACCGCCAGCTGCCACAGCCCTCAAGCTCCGAAGCTACAGCACATCCAAATTTTGTTTCTAAGATTGGAAAGCCCAGACTTTCCGTTGCCAACAGCCTTGACTTTGGGGTATAGTGCTCTTCTTAAATTCAAAGCGATCCCTTGAGGTGAGCAGCAAGTCGCTGCCCGAGCCACTGACCAGGCGAATCGGGGAGTGTTCGCTCAACCGTTTACGGCTTCAGGCTTCGGGTTCAAGTAGGACGTTGTCGTTATAATTCGATTTTACCGCATGTGGTTTTCGCTGTTGTGTCTACGATGTATCTTGCGTTTGACACCAAAGTTTTAGACTGTGATCCTGCTTACTTATTATTCTTAACTTCATAAGTTACGATCAAAACTCCTCCTTGCTGTAGCACTAGGCATTAAACCATTCGTGCTCCCCCGGCAGATCCGGGTTCCCTAAAGCCTTAGCAGGTTTTAGTTGTACTGGGGGATCGTTGGTACAGCCCTTTCCTCTTCATGATTCACAGAGCAGCTCAAAACCGCATGCCTCGCCTGGATTGTCCGAGTGAGCGCCGAAACCCTGAAAATCAAAGCCTGCAGTGCTTGCTGTGGCAGCCAGAAAAGCCCAAATCCCGCACTTGTACAGTGTTGCTTCCCGATGTGAACTTGTATGAAGCCACCTGCAGATCTTGTTTGGATGCGGTGAGCTGAAACTCAATACTGTAGCCTGAGACGAACGCCCAAACGGAACACTAACTTCTGAGCCAAGGACTGCGGTTTAGGGTTTAGGGTTCTTTGAAACGGGCCTCCACACCGAAGATTACTCAGCTGTTGCATTGGGCGGCGAGTTACCCCGATGGCAGGTACGGGTCGACATCATTTCTGGGCATCAGATTTGTAAGCTCAGAGCCTCAATGCAGAAATGAAAAACAACAAATCCAAAGCTTGTTGCTACCCCCCCTGACAGGCCAAGGAAAACAAAGCCGAGGAGCCCGCACAGCAGTGCCCGAAGACAAAATGCAATGCAAGCGATAGTAATAGTAGAGACACGGACACATATAGCTATGTGTCTACCTATCCATCCATATGTCTGCGCTCTGTATTCGTAACATATACCATATCTGTTTTCCTATCCAGCTGTCTAGCCGTGGTTTTCCGTTCAAGAATCTACAGTGTGCGTAACATGTCGGCTTCGCCGCTACTGGAGGACGCCGACAAGAAGCCCGTGTCGAAAGGCATGGCTGGAACAAAGGTGCCGCAAAACTTCAATGATGCTGGGCTGCAGCTTTTCCGGATTCAGGGGCTGCATTAGAGCTCCAGCGCAAGTCGCTAGAGAGATAAACATCATTCAGCACAGCACCTGGAAGCTGTTGCATAGTTGATGGCACCCGCAGGAACTCCATCAGAAGATACCAGTCAGAACAACCAACCATGAGGATACCCTCTCTATGCCCCCCGTCCCACATGCTGTGGAATCTGCTGTTCAAGACCCATTTTTGTCTGCCCTCGCTTGAAACTGTCAGGAAATGTTCACCTTCAATGCCGCAGTCATGGGCTTCTCGAACAGCCTGGCTTGGATGAATCCCGCGCCACGGACGTAAGCAGACTAGTGGTCGTGGCAGTATGAGTAGTAGTGGTAATGTGTGCGTACGAGTATCAGACACCAGCTCAGAGCAGAAAGGCTGAAACTTCGATACAGCCGCCAGTAATCACTTCAATCCATGTCGCAATGCGGTTGGCATGAATTTCACCGGTGATCGGCTGCTGATAGCATATTCTGCACGGTCTCTTGAGCCTAGCAGAATTTGTCAAGCAAACCTGGTGCAGACCGACAACGCAACTTGTCTCGTGACATTCTTCATGACCTCACTTCAGCCACTCCTGCACTGCACAAGCAGGTGCTCGATCAGTTCGAGGCGATGGTTATGTCCTTCGGCGTGCTATGCAGTTCTAGGGATTTCAAGAGTTTCGGGAGTGGTTTACTGATTGATATGGGAGCTCAAGCCTTGGAGTGGTCCTCGTCTTTTGCCGCTTTTGTTGATCAATACAGCAACCTCTCCCCGAGAACTGCTTTAAACCAACCTTATATCACGCAGATTAGCAGCATGTTGAAGGTCGCTTTTTGGATGCTGGGATTCTTGGATTCTTGGGGTGTAAGTTGTCGGTCCATACCAGGGCCGAGATGAGTCCCGAAATCAACGTCATCACAGCACATGTATCGTACCATGAGGACGATGTTGACAAGAAGCTCCCATGTATGTAACATACGTATGCATGCATGTACGTATGTGTGTGTCTGTGTGTGTCTGTGTGTATGTATGTAGATGTACTCACCTGACCCCAAGAGCTTCCTGCCCAGGCAGACCCGAGTAATCCACAAGTAGAAGGATGTGTGCAGCACTACGATTTTTATGAGGGCTCGGGATATGCTGTACCTCCTCGCAGCATTGGATCCACAACACTGCTGCTGAACCCCGCGTACTCCGTGTGTTGGATTGTTGATTAATTCGCAAGCTGTTGCTGGCTGTTTGCTCGATGTCGCCGAGATAGGGAGCTTGTCTTGAATTCTCAGCTTTTGCGAACTGTTGCTTCGCATCTGAGGAATGCAGCGAATTCGTACAGATTGCAGGAGGAGTGCGATGTACTGTCCCTGGTACTGGTGAAGTACAAGGAGCGATGCGACAGTGCTCCGAAATCCCGAGCTGCTTTGTGGGTGAGTGCTACATCCTGAACCGCTTTGCCATTGAGGGTTCAGGGCTCAACAGTTTGACGATGAATTCGCACAGAGGGTGGTTTTGTAGTCTCTGAATAAAGGCCACTAGTCGAAAGGTGCTGTGAGCGGGCGCTGCACCTTTGCCAAAGAGACTGCTCTCTGTGTCTAGGGGATGTTGCCGGTGGCCTGCAGCAAGCTCTTGAGAAATCTCGGTGTGCTAAAGCTTTCACTGCCCACAGAGATTCTGAAAGTTTCCTGACCACGCAGGAGACCATCATCTACTCGGAGTTTAAGGCTTCATGCGCTGTAGAAGAGAGCCTGACATAACCGGCGGCGGCACAGTCGTATTGAGGGGCGGTTCATGTTCGCCAGCCTGCGCAAAATGGTCGGAACTCCACGCAGTTTGTCGGTTTGGCTACACAGAACTTTTGGTTTTTTGGCATTTCAAGTCTCCAGTTACTTGGTCGATGCTCTTCAAAACCTCAGCTGCGGAAGCACTTTAAGCTTTAAGCTTTCGGGTTTAAGCGGCTTGATACTGTCAGAGGTGCCGTGTAGTTGCAAGCGGGGGTTTACAGAAACTCTGGTGGTCGTGCATTCAATGCTTCGGAAATGAGCCGAGGTTGCATTCAGCAGCGACACATGTCCCGCGTCTGGTTGGACTGTTTGGTCTGCTCGGGTAAGCTTCCCTCATCTTCCATGGGCAGTCACATCCCTCGATTGGTCCCTTGAAGCCTCATTCATGCTTTGCTGACCCTGCCCTGCTCTATCGAAATGTGCGTTGAGACATCGCGAGGCCGTCATGCTGGCGTCACTGCGCTCTCTGGTCCCCAAAATCTGGGGCGTGGAGCACGAGGCGTGTTCGACGTGGTGGGGAGGGCACGGGAGCGGAATGGCCCAAACCGATGATGATGACTCACCGAGGACGATGAGCATGAATAATCATATCGAGGTTATGGCTGCCAGCTTGGTGTCGGTCCTGCCTGTGCCTTCCCATTCCGTAATCCCGAGAGGCTGGGCTCCCCAGCAACCGAAGCATCGTCCAAGGTCGCATGGACGTGGTTTTGGGACAACACAGAGCGCATGATCAAGCGGCAAACCGCAAACATCAAAGGAGCCGAAATGGAGGGGTCGGTCGAGGGCTAAAGAGATCGTGTGTGGTTGCGTGTGCGCGGTTTGGGCTGGGGCTGTAGTCCTGTAGGGTTGCTCTTTATGGTGTAGGATGGTGTATGTTTTCAGGCTTGTTTCACGAATGTTGAGCCAGCTGGGTGTGTACCATTAGGGTTGTGCTGCTACAGACACTTTTTGTTGTCGCGGTTCTTATGGCTTGCTTCCTCACAGTTTCTGAGACGGCTCGATGTCTCTCTCTCTTTCTCTCTCTCTCTCTCTCTCGTGGCCCTGGTGTTGCACATATCTTTCGTAGTGACGTAGTGTTAGTGATGTTGATAGACACGGTGATGTGTCACTTTCGTGATGCTGCAGATGCTTGCAGTCAGTCCGGTCAGGTAGGAGCGCTTTCTAGCGAAATCCCAACCGCACCCGCACTGAACTCAAACATGTTGATTGGCGATGGGTTCTGGTTTACCGGTCTATGCTCTTGCGGTCTGAGTTCTGGCCTGTGATCTCTGTATGCGCCATGTCCGGGTTTGCAGGATACCAGCGGGCGGCAGACCGGTTCATCAGGCACTTGACTGATGACGTCGTTACGCAGATGCGGAAGGATGTGTACAAGGTCTTTTTCGGGCAGCTGGATTGCAGTTGACAGCATGCAGATGCCATCGCTAGACTCGGCAGACATACGAAAACAAAAATGGGCCTGCCATTTCTGCTGCCGGGTCCGTACAAATCAGTTCCTTTCCTGCAGGCTTCGAAGCTTCCGACGTGGGATTCGGACTTCCTGTTCAGATTGTGCATTACGAGGCCCTCGCCAAGTAATCGCATGCATTTACCTTTCGCAGGCTTGGTTGCCAGGTCGTAAATGTAGTACATCTGTCTTGCTGGTTTGCAAACCCAGCCCTCAATCTTCTTTTGCCATCTTCCTTCAACTTGCTTCAGTGTCCGCTGGCTGAGGGTGGCGCCCAAAGGGCAAGACTACTTCAAGCAGTCTTCGACTCGATTGAACTTCATCGCAGACAAGGTGCCAAGCAGATTGCGTGTAGGTGCAGCCAGGCACCAACTGTCGAACACGGGATATCAGAGGGCCACCATGGAAACCGATGCCTCGTCCTTTCGTAGCGCTCTGTAATTTCAGGACTCGCGGCAGAGACGTCATGGAAATTGTGGAAGAATCCGAAGAGCTTGCCAGCATTGCTTTTGCATTGATTGCCTCTACGAAACCCTGAAAACCCGAACCCCTACGCCGCCTCGCCCAAACTGTCTGTCGAAGTGAACTGTCAACTTCAACGATTTCCGCTCTGAAGCGGGTTAGGTGCTGGAAATGTCGTTGGAGATGTACAAGAGGCGCCGAGATGAATGGTGTTGCAGGGGCTTATCATCACGGCAGTTTTCATGTCGATTCAACGGCAAGCTGCTACTCTTCCCAAATTCCGAGCCCCTCTTTTGCTTCTGGGTTCCTGCCAAAAAGCAGCGCCACGAAACAAAGCTTCTGGTGAGCACTGATCGTCGGTTCCGATGGCGATTCCCCATAGTTGCCTCACTCGTTGAAGGCTTCCTTGTGTCGGGCCTTTCTCAATTCGAAGCCCAAGCCATCAACTAATCTTCGCTCCCAGGAGCCCTACACAAACTTCACACCGAGACCAACCCAAACGCTACAACCTAAATCCTAAACTCTGAACCGAGCTTGACAGCCCTAACTGACACTAACCCCAGCAGTTCTTCTTGAGCGTCGCATCCTGAGCCAAGCCTAAACCCTGTCACCCCTGACCCTAAATCCTTACCCTGAAGCTCTGCACCCTAAGTGCTGCCACTTCCAGCATCCTCAATCTTAGACCCAGGCGCCCTCACCCTGAGCATCTAAACCCTGAAACTGGAACGATCCTCTGACGTCGGAGCCTCGTATCACATGGTGCTCAGGAATGTACTGCCGCGCAGAATAGAACATAACAGGGTGATGCAGTGCATGACCCTTCAACCTTAACCTTAAACCTACGAACCCCAGTCCCGTTAAGACAACGTTGTTCTTGAGGCCGCGGGGCATGGTCGAAGAGATTTCGGCTCTGGGATTGCGCCCTTCGGTCGTCAAAAGCTGTTGGTTCTCGTGTATACAGCTTTTCGTTTGGCATGGTACTATATATATATATATACACATACATACATACATACATACATACATACATACATACATACATACTTACATACTTGCATACTTACATACTTACATACTTACATACTTACATACATACATACATACATACATACATACATACATACATACATACACACACATAAATATATATATATATATACATACATGTACATGTACATATACATGTATATATATATATATACACGCATATCACCCAGGCTGTATATGTATTTATATATATATATGTATATATATATATATATAGATAGATAGATAGATAGATATAGACATATTATAGAAACTGTACTGTAAGTATGAAGGTCCCAATATGAGTCTGGCATAGGCCTGAAGTGCGACCTGCAGGCTCTTGGTTGTTGAGCTTCAGGTTCGGGGTCGTAGGGGTGGTAGTGGTGGTAGCAGCAGCAGCAGGAGTACAAGTAGTAGTCGTCGTCGTCGTTGTTGCTGTTGTAGAAATTACGACCCCTGCTCGCTGAGCCCTCAAGTCTAGAATGTGGTGCCTAGGGTAGGTTCGCGTAGCGCTCTACCTACCCTGAACCTCAGAAGTGCCGACTCATCTGATCGCGCAAGCCTCCCCATGTTGCCTTTACAAGGGTTTGTAAACGGGTTTATGTTTTTTTTTATATGTTTTATAACTGTTTGTGATGTGATGTTTCTATGACTGTTCATCCTTTAAAAGAGCGGTATCGACATTTGCCTAAAGTAGAGTGTTTTGCGCATCTTTAGTTTTGTCCCGGCCGAGTCCGGCTTGTCATCAGCATGCCCCCGCCAGAATGACCTCCAAACTCAGAGAGAGAGCGAGAGAGCGAGAGAAAAGGAGGGAGAGAAGGAGGGAGAGAGAGTGCGTACCTTGAGGAGGTTGGCCTTCGGGCCGGGCCCCGACGCAAGCAAGCAACCAAGCAACCAAGCAACCAAGCAAGAGGGTGAGTGATTACGATGTTTCTTTAGGTCAGTGTGTTGTTTTGTTCGTTGCTTCGATCGGGGGGATGCGTGCCACTAATCCAGCAGGTGTCCCGAAGGTACTTTTCTGCTGTGCTGTCAAGGGCTGTTGAGAAATCTTTATTGTACGTTGTACTTGGCGTTAGGTACGTGGGGGACAACCAGTGCGTGTAACTTTCGCACCCCCTACCGTGAGCCCTACAAACACTGGGGGGGCCTTAACGGCCGGGGGTGCTGACCAGGTCCCTTGACCCTGTGGAAGAAGTGAGTGAGTCAGTGAGTGCGTGAGAAACCCAGAGATCTTGTGCCTAGCATGACAGCCCTTGCAGGTAAGCCTGACATAGAAGCCTAGATTCCCAGGTCTTCACGCCAAGACCTAAACCCTGTTTTATACTTACCCTAAACTCTAAACTCTATATGTGGATCCTGGAAATGCAGATCGAATTGCGAACTCGGTAGTATGACGGGTTTACTGTGCTCGCATCGCTCGGCAGATTAGGAACACCTCGGCAACCGATGTCTCCGAGTTCTGCAAATCTTATTTTTTGGTTGTTGGACAGCCAGGATCGTAGCGGCGATGATGGCAAAGATGACGATCGGATGTGTAGAAGATGTTCGTCATCAGCACCAACCAGTGGAAGCTATAACCAAAGACTAGCGATGACTGTGATGGCGATGATGGATGATGGTGACGGTAGATTTTTGTTGCAGGCATGCCGCGCAACAATCATAGCATCACCTCTCCACTGTGTGGTTGTTGATACCAACACTAGTCTTGCGAGGCCACGTCGGGTATGGCATTCCCACCGAGCTCTTTGCTCCCTTCATAGAGGTGGAGTCGTAGGGTTTTGAGTGATTTTTGCAGGTCAAGTTCGGGACCGTGATGATAAGCAGTTCATGCCGGAATCGGATGTGCATCCTCATTAGAGGTGCGCTTGCTTGTGCTGCCTGTGGAGGCCTGGAGCCAGGTCCTTCAGATGATGCAGCCTGGCTTGTTTAAGGGCCGCGCATTGCGGAGACTCAGTCCAGGCAGCATCAGGGGTGTAGGGTCAAGGGGCAAAAAGGGTCCGGGGTTTAGGGCAGAGCCGCGCAGTACTGGAAGAAGCAACAGTGCCACATTCTGCCAGGGATCCTGCATGTCCCACTGTTCGGCCAACCCCTCTTCTATGCAAATGCAGTGTACAGATTTTACTGGATATTTATTTCTATGTCTTGACTGAATGTGTTACCTTGGTTGCAGTATTTATACTCAGAAGTTGGTTGTTTTTTGCTAGCTCAGGCTTGTAGAAGAGAAAGCTGCCAGCTCATTGCGATGGTCGCTGACTCTGCGCCTTGCCTCGAACCGACGGAAATTATTCAAGATAGTTATTATTAATTATTATTAAGTATTATTCATTATTATTAATCATTATTAATTATTATTAGTTATCATTAGTTATTATTACATATTATTAATTATTATCTTTCGGTTTCTAGTTCACTGTTGTCGTTATCACATACGGAACCATGAGGTTATATGAGGTTGCAAGGTCTGAGTAGACAAGCTACCGAACAACATCCGGGTAACGAAGCCCTCAGGCAGAAAGCCTCTTGGACCCTCCACCCAAAAGCCCTCAACTCCTATACACCCGTACAAGCACTGCAAAACCATGACAAAAGCATCCTAGAAAAAGCCCTCCAAGAAACCTTTCTCACGCTTACAGTCAAAGCATGTTCAACCAGGATATCGAAGATCTTGGTGAGGACCATCCTAGAGGCTGGGTGGGATGGCTGCTTTGGCGAACGGGCTTGGCCTTGAAAGGTTTCGTGTTGCTGGGTTTGGGGTTCTCTAAGGACTGTAGTTCGGGAGTTTTGGTCCGACAGGTAAGTATACGCTCTCAGCTTCCAAGGTTCGGGTTTTTGAGATTTGGTCGCCGGAGGCTTCGGTGGTGTTATGCTGAAGGGTTTGGGAAGTGTCGGTCCCCAACAACGGCTGCGAGTGTTTCTAGCTAGAAGACAATGGCAGTTCCGCGAGAGTTCTGTTTCGAATCATTCTGTAGGCTTCCACGTTGAGAGGAAGGCTGTGACATTGAGTGCCGGAAGGTTTGGGATCTTGCACACTTGGTCCCGATCAGAACACCTCTGCCTGGGGCGGCACGCCAAGAAAAAGATGCCAACTCGTCAGCTCGAAGTCCTGTGCAAGGGCTCCACGATTGTGATGAAGGCCATCAACACGAACAGCGCGAAGCGTTTTCGGAAAGAGACCCGGCTCATGGAAGATTCCGTTTTTGGGAGACGGGCTCAGACGGACTGGTGTGTTCATGCAGTTATCTTCACGACGTTCGGCCGTGGCTCACAAGCTTTTGAGACACGATAGCTTTTGATCTTTATATAGTTCCGGGTTTCGGAGTACTGAGTAGGACTTATTCCTCGGCCAGGCCAAGGTAGGGTAAATCCTTCAACAATAGACTCTCTGAACGTCCGAGGCCATTGCAATCTCCGGAAGATCGCAGCGAGCGATGGAGATGCTTCGCATCACAGTGGCTTTGTTCAGTTAGCTTTCAGGATTCAGCTGCTGAGTCTTTGAGCACCCCTGCGTCTCGGGATCAGAGCTCCCAGGTCTGGTGTGTAATGCAAAAAGGGTGGGAGCATCCACACATTCGTGCTGAGCCAATGACCCCCACTGGTCGTCGGGAGCATTTTTCATTCAACCCGAAAGGGCCGGTAGTGTAGACATGATCGCAGCAAGTGATACCAAAGATGACAACATTTAATCAGCACAACAAGCCGTACTGATAGTGTTAGTGTTATGGTAAGAGCTTAAGAACGGTCAAGAAGAGGACCAATGACAAGAACGAGGTTCTGCTGCAACCTGCAACTTGCAGGACCCGGGCAGCAATGCACAAAAAACAAATCCGTGCTACAAGAGGCATGAAGTAAAAGCATATCTCAGACGCATGTTCAGAGTTTGGCACTCTCATCGGAGCTTGCGTTCCGGCTATCACTTGAAAGCCTATTTGCAGCACAACTGGACAGCTGATAGTGGTACTCATAGCACAGTCGTCCACGTCGTCGTCGTCGTCGTCGTAGTAGTAGTAGTAGTAGTAGTAGAAGTAGTAGAAGTGGTTGCAGCAGCAGAATCAGGCGTAGCGGAAGTAGATCCCACTGCAAGGTCGGCACCCAGTCCATCTCTCCGTTGGATTGGGCGATCAAGACTCTTGGGCGAAATCTTGATTGGCTACTAGCTACTATTCTCCCTGCACTTTTGTTGTCGCTGGTAACCTGTTTCCTGGTTCGCGAACCTCCACTTACGGTGTTCGGTCTACACCTGTCTGACTACAGTTGACTTAGAAGCCTGAATAATTACCGATATTCTGCCTCAGTGACTTACTCGAGAACTATAGAATAAAGTACCACCAAAACCCGAGTCAAAATTACTCGGGCCCCCCCCTATATTGGCTGAATTCACGGCATGCATTTTTCTCTGCAGTTTGCTGCGGAAGATCGCAGGGCGAACATCCAAAAGACAAAGTTTAGGGTTTAGGGGTCGGTGATATGATTGTCTACTACTTGAAGGTTAAGGGTTGAGGGGTCTATGATTAACCACATGGACAACTCCGCATGTATGGTTGATGTCTTCAGCGTTCAAGGATCGCGCTACTCATGATCAGGATTGCGTTCGAAATCCGGTAGTTGCGTTTCATTGTAGTACTGGTAGTAACGCTATTCGGCCAGCATCGATCGAAAGAAGTACTGCAACAGACGTGGCAAAAGCAAACACAAACTTGCACATGTATGCTAACTTGCACATGTATGCTAACAGCACCACAAGAAAATCTTGTGCAGTCGCGCACGCCATACTCGGTCAGTGGCGAGTTGAGTTGGATCTAGCCGCCCCCATGCTCTGCACATGCCGATATTTTTGTGCATGTGAAGGGGTGCTAGGGCCTCGATAGACTGAGGGCATGGTGGGTAGGGTGGTGCAAGGCTCCACCGTGTGTTCTGCTGTGTACACCCACTACCCATTACCGATTATGCATATGCGACGGCAGAGCCTTTACATGCCTTTTCAGTTATAATCATTCATGAATTTGTGGGTGTGTTTTATTGCTTCAGTTGTTCATGTGTTTCACCACATCATCATTGCCATCGTCGTCATCGTGATAATCACCAACCAACCAACCAAACAAGCAACATCAATCAAACGATCAACCAAGCAAGCAAGCAATCAATCAAGCAATCAGTCAGTCAATAGATACAGATAGGTAGGTAGATAGATAGGCAGAGACATATAAGCGTTTTGAATAAAACACACACACACACACATTCACGAAACAAATAAAGCTGTTTATGCATGTTATACTAGCGTAGCTGTTTGTCTGTTTGTTTTTGTTTACGTGCTTGTATTCATATAGCTTAGAGGCATGGAGCGGAATAGGCCAGTTATGCACCCTTTAAGTCCTAAACCCTATAAACCTAAACCCTAAACCCTAAACCCTAAACCCTAAACCCTAAAACCTAAGCCTTGGCTCAGGAGTGGCAGCTTCCAAGTCGCCCGGGCGATGATCGACGACTTGCTGACCATCCGCGCCTTGCGGCTTGTGGATTCGGGCCTGAGGGTGTGCTATAGGGCCTTAATAATATGCCTTTATAATTAGAATAGGGTTTCGGGGGTTCCTTAGTGTAATTATAGTATATGGTACCCAAAACCCTATACTAAATATTAAGGCCCGCCTATTATCTGATCTTGGTGCATCCTATTCGGCACTCACTGCCAGTCCTAGTGCATGTGCGCTGGCTGCACATATGGGTTGTGATTGTGTGTCGGCGCAGCAGGTAAATAGATATGCGCCTTGATTCCCAGCTGGAGGAAACAGGGAGCTCTAAGACTTAAGCATCATCTGTTCCGCTGAGTCCAGCAAGCCTAAACCCTAAAACCTGGTAGAAGCAGCCTGCATCGTAGATTCGTCCTCGCAAGGTGGGAAGCAAAAAGCGCCTTTTAACAATGCTGCAGAGAAGAAAGAAGGCCGATGAAAAAAAATAAAAACGTATTATAAACCTGCAGGTGCCGACCGCGACAACTACTACTATGGAGCCTTGGCGCAAGAGCGAAGCCTTCTGGAGATACAAGTACTACTATGTCGCTACATCATCTGTGCGGTCTGCTTCGTGTGTGTTTTCGTGTTGTGTATGCATCCAAACATGGTATATTCTCCAGAACCTACTCACATACACTTGTGCAGGTCTGTTAATATGTATATATATATACACACACAAACATATATGCACATATCCCTCACTTTGGTGATTGCTCCATCGTATCCTCCGTTCTCTTCCCTCCATGAGTCGGTCTTGCCTATTTGTTTGCCGACAACCCTAGTTTTGCAAGAGCAGTGAGCCACAATAGCTACTAGCTACCACGGCTTCCTTCTTCCGACTCCCCGGTGCCCCAAACCCGAAACCCTTAACCTCAGAAGTGGGCTCCTGCGTGTCCAGGCTGCGATGCGCTCTTCGAGCGACATCCTGACATCTTGAACATCCTTAGCTGGAGCCTCAGAAGATGTAGGGTTTAGGAGTTAAGGTTCATAGTGTAGGGTTGCGGCAAAAAGTCGAGTATGGCAAGCTTGCTGCGCAAGGCATAGCTAACGGCCTCAGCTTATCCATCGTGCCGGAACTTAAACACCTGAAGCCCAAACCTCCCCCCCTTTACAAACAGAAGCTTTACGTTCATGCCGAAATCCTCCTCATTGATTGAAACAGGAGGGAAAGCATCGTTCTAGCAAGTAGCAAGACCAACAAGACGACCGATCGTGCTGGTGCCAAGGCATAGTTGCAAGCTGAGGTGCCACACGGGGCCAGGGGCTGCTTCCAGCCCTACTCCATGGCATCTCGCCCAGAGTGGAGATGTGCTAGCAACTGTTTTGAATTGACTGTGTTCGTTCCGGTTGCGCGCAGGAATGGCAAAAAGCACATCACCACCTCGATGTTTAGCGCGAAGCTTTGTGCTCTTGTTAGGTTGTGGTTTTCCGCCGCTGCGAAGAATACAGTTTTGGTGGTTTCAACTTATTGTCGTCCTTCGTGCAGACTGCTGATCGGCGCATCTGCAGATGGTGAGGCCGAAGAGGAAGCGGTCGATGATGATGATGACGATAGCACCTGTGTGACTGTGATGATGGCTGCATGGTGATGTTAATTTTAGCACAATATCAGGTCATGCCAAACATGAGAGCGATGTTGACGACTGCGATGACCAAACGATGAGGACACCCATGTTGGTCCATTGGTACTTGTCGAGATGAAGGTCATGATGACACTGATGATGGTGACGATGCTGATGCTGGTGGCGGTGCTGCAAGAGAGTTCCGAAGGCATGGCATGGGGGAGGACGCCTGCAGATGCGCAAAACTTGTCCGAGGCCTGCTTTGGAGATCGAAGGTCACCCAAAACAAGA
Source organism: Symbiodinium sp. CCMP2456 (assembly GCA_905221635.1). Taxonomy (NCBI): domain Eukaryota; class Dinophyceae; order Suessiales; family Symbiodiniaceae; genus Symbiodinium; species Symbiodinium sp. CCMP2456. The sequence continues at coordinate 19,818 of CAJNDV010032270.1, read as the reverse complement.
CGAGTCTCGGCTGGTTAAGGGCAGCAGCGACCCCATTCTCGGACAACTTAATGTTTGGATGTATGTCAGCTGATAAGACCCGCTGAGGTACACATGAAGCAAGACTATGGTTGTGCGCTGTTCGTTTTTGCTTGGTCGAGCACCTGCTTCCTCCATACAGGCTATTTTTACGCAGACACACGTATATTTTATATGGTGTACATACATCTATACACACATGAGTAGTAACATGCCATGTAACGAAGCTGGAGCCGTAAGTAAGGGAACACGGCAATCGTGACACTGGTGTTCTATTGCAGCTTCAGGAGTGTTGGATCTGATCTAGGTCTGCCCAGCTGTTTAAAGTCACACCGAGCCAGAGCCGAAGCTAGCAGACCCCTCTAACATACGTACTCGTACCAGAGCTCTTACAAAATATATATCCGATACATGTGTATCTATATATATATATATGTATCTATACATATAACTATGTATGTATACCCTGTACCGGATACTTCCTTCAATTGCAACCCAAATATTGGCCCTAGGAGAAACCCCGAGCATTGGCCTGATGAACAGGTTATTTCATCCAGATGTAGCTGTGGGATCCCGTTCAAGTCCCCTAAGTTAAAGGCCATGGCATCCCCAATACTAGTTACTGTTAATATTAATACATGTACGCTAAATACTGCCCAAGCATTTGCTTCAATGCTTGCCGTCACACTCATGCTAACATTAAACTACACAACACGAATTTCACTAAGAACCACGATCCTTGCTGTTTTCGCTCTGGCGTTCCCGAAATGATAGCCCTTAGGTTTTAGGGATGATACCAGCATTTCTTTGTTTACCTCAACATACTGTATATGGCACCCACTTTCTCACTATAGTATATGATCATGCTAGATTTGCTGACGGACTTGCCCTTTTGCCCTTTTGCGTGTATGTACACATAGGTGTGTGTATTTACACATGCTAACCCTAATGTTAAACCTGTACTAGATACCAAGATACCCATCCATAGTCGGCTTAGTACCACCCATATTCTGACCCCGATGTTTTTCTTATTTAATTTACGACGTCAGTCAGCTAGAAAGCATGGTAGCTGTGATAACCAGCTCTCCATCGACGGAACAATGCCCTGGTTGTGACCCGGTTTGGAGTGAAATACCAACTTTTCACTAGGAAAGACAATGGTTTTTGCCGAAAAGCCAACCTTTCCCTAGGGAAAATTGAAAAGATGGTTTGTTTAGGAAAACCAATTGCTTCCTAGGGAAAACCAAAAAAACAACAAAAAAACAGCTTTGGTAAACTATGCAGCCAGACTCCAAAAAGATGTTGTTTAGTGGTTTTCACTAGAAAATATTAGGTTTGCCTACCCAAAACCATCTTGCTCCTAGAAAAAACTTTGCTTTTTGGCACAAAACCCATTTTTCCTTAGGCCTAGGGAAAAGATGGTTTTCCTACCCAAAACAAATTTTTTCCGATGGAAAAGATGGTTTTTCCACCGAAAACCAACTTGCTCCTAGGGAAAACCAAAAAAACATTGTGTTTAAGAGTCTGGCCGCATAGTTTCTCCAAAATGACGTTTTTTGGGTTTTCCCTAGGAAAAATTGGTTTTCCTGCCCAAAACCATCTTTTTCCCAGGACAAAGTTGGTTTTTCAAACATCTGTTTGGAGTCTGGCCGTATAGATTCGCAAAAAGTGTTTTTTTGGTTTTCCGTAGGAAAAAGTTGGTTTCTGATTGGAAGAGTACTGTGTTGCCGTTGAGTGTGTGCTCACGTCGAACCTGAACGAGTT
>CAJNDV010032268.1:31507-41793 GCA_905221635.1 Symbiodinium sp. CCMP2456 | reverse complement strand
TAGCAGTAGCAGTAGCAGCAGTAGCTCTGTAGTAGCAGTATGCAGGCATATAGTAGCAGCAACTGCGAAACTCATGTCAGTGGCGGGAGTGGGAGTATAAGTAGCTGACGCTTTTTTGGCAGCGGTGGCACTTGGGGTTCAGGGCGAAAGTTTACGGGTGTAGGCGCCATGGCCTGGCGGCAAGCACCAACAGAAAGACCTTTTGGCAGTCCAGAAGATTGATATGAGGACTCAGACCTTGAAACTGTTGGGGAGTTTGGGCCTACCTAAAGGATCACGCGACTTAGTAGCCTTAGTTACAAGCATGGCGAGTATACTTATTACCCGAATTCAGGTACTTCTAACCTCACTTACCGAGTCTCATGATGCTGCAAGCAGGGCTTCTTGCAGGTTCTTTGGTAGTTATAAGTGGGGTTATAAGTAGGGTAACTGCAATTATAACCAATATTAGGGGACTTACAACCCCATTTTATAACTACCCATGAACCTCCAAGTTGGGTCCATGTCCGCAAGTATTCGGGGAATATTTTGGTTTCACTGCGATCCAGCAGATTTTCCGTTTATCACTTGGGGTTTGGGGTTTAGGGTTTGGGGTTTGGGGTTTAGGGGTTTAGGGTTTGGGGTTTAGGGTTTAGGGTTTAGGGTTTGGGGTTTAGGGTTTCGGGTTTAGGGTTCGGGCTTTAGGGTTTGGGGTTTGGGGTTTAGGGTGGTATATCAGGAGCAAAGGGGAGCCCCGTCGCAGTCAGCCGACGTCTCTGGGGCCCCTGCTCAGGCAAGCTGTTGGAGATTGCTGACCACATGCTTCGTTTTTGCTCCGCAGACCCTAAACCCTTAACCCTAAACCCTAAACCCTAAACTGAAGTGACTGTTCAGAAGGTCTTGGGCCCGTTCTGTTGCAGTTGTGGCTTCGGTCTGTCAAAGATTGAGTGACTCCTGGAGGTTGGGTACCCTCGGAGTTTTAGCACTATGGAAAAGGATTTAGGAACAGACAAAAACACCCAGACGCAACCACGAAGAGAAGAGACCTCTGAATCCTAAACCCCTAAACCATCCTAAACCCTTAACCTTTAAAACCTAAACCCTAAACCCTAACCCCCCACCCCCCTAGCGCCCTGGCTTCAGAGTCGCTTCAGGTCGCCGTGTTGCGAGACCTGCTTAGAGGCATCACTACCGGCACTACCGAGGACTTTTGGGGAGCTGGGGACGGTTTAGGGGTTAGGGTTTAGGGTTTAGGGTTTGGGGTTTTGGGGTTTAGGGGGTTGAGATCAGGGTTTAGAGTTGATGGTTCAGGGTTTGGGCTTCAGGGGCTTTAGCTATTTTAAGGCAGTCTTTCTTGGTCTGGATCCTTTAAGTCGGTCTCAGCGGCTTTAGATTGAAAGTCTTAGGGTCTTAGAGTCTTCAAGTTCGGTTGAAGTGGGTGTTCAACGAGACGGGATTTGGGGTTGGAGGTTGCAGAAGCTTCCAGCATTGAAGGCTGCGAGGTGGAAGGTCTACATCGGGAGGGACACTGCAGGCTGTGATCAAGCTGCTGGGGACCCTAAACTCCTAAACCCCTAAACCCCTAGACCCTAAACCCGAAACCCTAAACAATCCCCAAACCCCCTAAACCCTTAACCCCTAAGCCCCTAAACCCCTAAGCCCTAAACCCTATTGGGGTTTTAGGGTTTAGGGCTGGGGTTTCGGGTTTTGGAACATCGAAAAACGCCTCCTGGGCATGAAACCGCTAAGCCTTAGACCCTAAAGGCTACTTTAGGGGCCTCGATAACTACCTGTATTATTTTGCGGGTTCCTTATGACAGCTATAGTATACTATACCCCAAAGCCCTATTCTACTATTTTAGGGCATTCCTTAATTATAGTATAATGGGCCTCAAAGCCCTATTCTAACTATTAAGGCCCCTTCGGCCATGAAGCAGAATCGGTTCGTTCTTCTCTTCACCAGCATCATCATTCAATATCCTTCATGGTGGATAGCATCGTCATCATCATGGTCAAACCCTAAACCCTAAACCCTAAACCGTAAACCCTAAACCCTAAACCCTAAATCCCGGTCATACCAGTCATCCTGTATATTTGTACTACCTTTGCCTTTCTACCGAAACCCTAAACCCTAAACCCTAAACCACAATGCTGCTAGTCTCATAGAAAGCCAATCAAGGCAAGCACCATCGCAGAGATGAGCAGCATCAGCCATCCCTAAACCCTAAACCCTAAACCCTAAACCCTAAACCCTAAACCCTACATTATATATATATATATATATAAGCTAGGCCCCTTAACTCCTAAGCCCTGAACTCTAGGGTCTAGGGTTTATGGTGTAAGGTAAACCCTAAACCTAAACCCCGGGCTTTCAACCTGAGCCGTCATTTCGTGGAGTACGACCACCACCACCATCACCACCGCCGCCGCCGCCACCACCACCACCACCACCACGACTACTACTACTACTACTGCTACTACTACTATTACTACTGCTACTACTGCTACTCGACAACTGCTACTGCTAGAGTTGAGTAGAGGTGGCGTGGGGAGGTTCAGTGTTGTCTCGACTGCTGGGATCTTCGGCTCTGGTCTTAGGGCTTTGGGTTTGAGGGGTTTAGGGTTTAGGGGTTTAGGTTTAGGGGTTTAGGGGGTTTGGGGTTTAGGGTTTAGCGTTTTGGGTTTAGGGTTTTGGGGTCCAGGGGTTTACGGTTTACGGTGGGCTACCCCCCTGGTCATAGGATGTCTTCAAGACGGTGAGTTTCTGTGATTGCTTTCTAAGAGACTGAACATGAGTGAACCACGAATGGCATTCCGTGTCCACGCCTCCTCCAACGTACGCAGCAGGTTGAAGGCCACGTGATTGGTATGCTCTACGGCGTCTTGGAGCAGTTGTCACCGCAGGTGCAGCGGGTGGAATCTGAAGCAGGGAGGTCCCTGAAAAGCCCTTCTTCAACGGCTTTTTGGGTGGTTGGGCAGATCTAGGTGACCTTACAGCGTGCATTGCTTGCATGCTCCACCCTAATCCCTCAACCCTAAACCAAGCTGGGACTTCAGTGCCAGCCGTGCACAGTTGCTGCAGCCCTTCCTTACTGACATGCTTTGTCTTACGGCGGGCGGACCCCGATGCATTCCACCCACTCCAGAACTGCTTGGAGGGTTTATGGTTTGGGGTCGAGGTCCACTATGGGCCCATTCCTGCAGAGTGCTTGTCTTCGATATTCAGTTATCTCATGACATCCTACCAGATCGCATACAACAGAACGAAGCTCTATGCTTTTCCACGCTTTTCCTGGGCATTTACGTTATGTCCTGCTTGGGCCTGCTCGCTACATAGCAAGGTTGTAGGGTATATAAGTGTGCTATAAACGTACAGGTGACGTTACTCTGCATTGAAGCCTTTGTTTGTTCATACAGCTTTGCCACTATGGTCATGCGCAATCGGGGCAATATGTGTGGCACAGCTGAACTGGATAGCAGCACTGACACAGTGCAGAATATACATACTGCGCAGTGCTAGGGTCTTCACAGCTTGTGTATAATATTTCGAGCTCACAAATGCAAAACTAGCATGAACTATTGTGCATACTGCAGATGGGTACGGTTCGCTGTTTTCATGCATGCACGAATGCATGCGCATGCTTGTGTGTGCACGTGGTAACTTCACGTAGGCCTGTAGTGGTGTATGCTGTGGGAACTGTATGGAGTTGCAACTAATGCATGTGTCCGGTTTATGAACCTGCTGGGGATATGTTCATATTGTTGTCTACCCAGCGATGCCTGTACATGCACATTTAATGTCTATATGAATGTGTGTATATGCATACAAACGTATCAAAGTTACATGTGCCCATATAGGTTTGCGTCTACACAGCCTGCATGTGTGCATATACATGTGTATGTACGCATGCCCAGTCATTCGTACCTGCGCACATGCCTTCACACATCATATGAACATACAGACGTGCATGCACACATACATGCATACATATAGATGCACTCAGTCACTTGATCTACCTGCTGGTCCACATGCATCACCGTACTTGAACCAGTCTCGTGCTGTTAAGCTCGTTGTTTTCTGTCTTTCGAAGAAACCACAAAGCATTCAACGTAGGTCATGTCTGGGACATGCTTGCATGGGTTGGCCGACGTATCCGGCTGTATCCTACCAGATTGACAACGATTACCTGCCTGTGGTTGGCCGTACATGCCATATCCGACTGCAAGGATCTTTGTGTGTGCATACACATAAATATAAATGAACTAATTATATATATATATACATATGTCTATATATATATATATTTATTTATTTATTTATGTAATGTATGTACATACATAAATATATGGTGTATATATATATATAAACATAGAATGCATGCATGCATGCTACCTACCTGCACTACATACATACATACATACATACATACATACATACATACATACATATACATACATCCATACATCCACACATCCATACATCCATCCATCCATCCATACATACATACATACATACATACATACATGCCTCCGTCCGTCCGTCCGTCCGTCCGTCCGTCCGTCCGTCCGTCCGTCCATCCATGCATGCATGCATGCATGCTTATATGCACACGCATGAACACAGCGCGGATGTGTCCCACACGACTGAGTACCCAGAACGCAACTTCGCCCTATTCTCGAAAACCATAAATCTTAAATCACGCATTCTAAACCCTAAGCCCTGCAGCCCTAATAACCCCTGAAGCCGAAAGCAACCTAACTTGAGAACCTGGACCTCACATCTTTCCGGCTACAGGTAAACCCTGAAGCTCTCAATCATTCAAACCTGGACACCTTAACTTCTGGAAGGGTCATGGCACTTGAAATACTAATTAGCGTTACAGAGAACCAGGACCCTCCTTGTACCCTGAAGTAGGGGTATATCGTCCCAAGTAAGGGGTATTTAGGGTGAAATAGAGGCTGGATGGAGGGTCTAGGATGGTAGCTATAGTCTCAGGGGCTGAGTAGTTGGGGCTTATATGATCCTACTACAGCTCAAAAGGTTAACTTTGGGCCAGGGTACTCAGCCCCTAAGTAGTTCTACATCTGATAAGAACTTGTAATCCCCCACTACGCTGCTTGTAACCTTGCAATCTTGATCCCACGATCGTCTCAGTTCGGTCCAGGTGCGCAAACGGATCGGCGAAGGGCAGCATGTCTTCACACTTGTATAGACGGTCCCAAAAAGTTTATAGGGTTTAGGGTGTAGACACCTAGAAGGTCTGAAAAATCCTTCACAGGTTTTTGTAGGATGTTGTGCCGTTTCGCCTTTGCCATTAATGTGTTTGTTGCTGCAGTGCAAGGACCCCAACAGTAAGCAGAGTCCTGGTTGTTTGCATGTGTTGGGCCATTATTTCACCTACTTTATTGGGTTTAGGTACGGTTTGTACAGGGGTCTCCGCAGAAAGGCGCACAAGATTACAGGGTCATACCTTGGGGATTCTTGGGGTTTGTGGCGTAGGCTGGAGCTTTAAACTCCGCGTGCCTTTTTTCAAGCTTCGGGGTTTCGGGTTAAGGGGTTGAGGATTTAGGGTTTAGGGTTTACGGTCTATCCTTTGTCATACTTGAGTGGCATTTTACATTTTGCTGGGCACTTAACCCTAAACCCTAAACCCTAAACCCTAAACCCTAAACCCTAAGCCCAAGCAGGCATGGACATTTACCTTCTTCTCGGTGCTACGTATCCCAAGCATGGACCAGGAAAAGGCAGACCGGGAGCAGAGCTATGCCACGCGAGTCAAATTAAACGGTTAGTGCGGTTTAGGGTTTAGGGTTTAGGGTTGCCGCACCATTGTGCTCAAACTGCTGAAGTTCCAGCACGTTTTTTTGCTTCTGAACTGGGGAATTCACTACGGTTGATGATATAAATCCTGCATTACCCATCGTAAGGAATATACCATAACTCCCAGAGGGTCCTTAAGGTAATGCAGGACTTATATCAACAAGAGTGCGGGGAACATGTCACAGCTGAGCGGACCAAACGCCAAGGTACTTGTTTTACGATTGGTTTGCCATCCCGCAGATCACCGCGAGGTGCGTCTGATGTGGAACCCTAAACCCTAAACCCTAAAGCCTAAACCTAAACCCTAAACCCTAAGCCGTGTACCCACACTTCAAGCAGCCTTACCGGGTTTTAGAGGGGTTCATAAGGGCTGATAGACCCCAACATGCGCACATGATTCCGTTCTTTCATTTGGGATCCTTAAACCCTAAACCCTAAACCCTAAACCCTAAACCTAGGTGGCATCGCAACCCACGAGGCCCTTAGTAAACCTTCCGAAAAAGGATGGTGCATTCACCTAACACCAGTGCAAGCCCTGGGACTTGAATGGTGTGTGGCTAGCCAAACAATCAGCTCGTCGCAAAGGTCTCGACAGTGTGTAGTGCATACAGTACTGGGATTTCAGAAGAGTCTCTCATAAAGGTTTCCCAATCTCATATTTCCTCTCATAGCGAACATGTCTAATCTGGGACAGGGACATAATCTAACGATTCTTCCCAAATTGGCTTCGGGGTCCAAGTAGGGCTTATGCTCAGAAAGCTTCAACTCTCATCGACGCCCCAAGACTAGCTGCACAAGTTTAGGGTTTAGGGTTTAGGGTTGAGGGTTTAAGGTCTCACTCTTCCATCTGCTGTAGTGCTTAGGTTCTGATGTTACGGCTGTTACATCTTAAACCCATACCGCAAACCTACACCCTAAACTCGCTAAACTCCCTAAACCCTAAACCCAAAGCACTAAACCTAAACCCGAAACCGCTAAGACCCCTTTTTGGCGAGGCAGCCCGGGATCAACGAAGAGACCACGCAGTCGGACGCCGCTTTGGCGGTGCAAAGCGGCGTGGTTGCATCCTAATCAGCGGAGGTTCGTGGGTCGTTACTTGGAGGTTCATGGGTAGTTATAAGTGGGGTTATAAGTAGGGTAACTATACTTATAACCCTAGTTAGGGGACTCATAACCCTACTTATAACTACCCATGAACCTCCAAGTACCAGAACCCCTGAACTGGATTAGCGACTAGTGTTTCGGGTTTACGGTTTACGGACCTTGATCCTAAACTCTGAACCCTACACCTTTTTGCCTCAACCATCAGCCGCCCTAGACCCTAAGCCTGAGGGTAGCTGGCTTCGGTTTGGTCCACCTGCAACCCTAAACCCTAAACCCTAAACCAGTTTCTGGGTACAGCATCTTTTGGCACCTTAGCTGCGCAGAGCTGTCGCCGCGATGTACATGGGGGTTTCCGAAAACAGGGGACCCTACTATAGCGCCATTAATAGTAGGATCCTTATTATAAGGCCCTAAACCCTAAACCCTAATTTTCGGAAACACCCACATGTTTTGAGAAGCGCAGTTGCTGCCGGACAACAGTTGAAACGCGAGTTGTAATTCTCCAATTGCTGTGCTCTGACACCACTGCTGGTCTTGAAGCATCGCACTGTCACGGTTTAGGGTTTAGGGTTTAGGTTGCGGCTGCTGCTGCTGCTGGTACTCCTTTGCTGGTCAGGCTACGTTATGTTGTGATGTTCATAACGCAGTACGTGCGGGCATGTATGTGTGTGTGTGTGTGTGTGCATATGCGTGTATGTGTATATACACATGTTATATATGTCCGTTCGCTTACACTTATGCAAAGGTTTGTACATCATATTCTGCTGTTGTCTGCACATGTCTTGTGCCGCTCCTGCGTAGCTCGACGGATGTCACAATCCCCACTAAGACTAGCAAGTTGTAAAGGAGAGTCAACAAAAAGCGATAAAGAACCTGCAGCTACCCAAAGCTCCAAGCCCAGAATCCCAAACCCTAAACCCTAAACCCTAAATCTTAAAGCAAAGCAAGCCGCAGGTATTCCGGCCTACGTGGAGGCCTGCGACCTTTTCTTCGTGCTCTGCCCGGAGCTCCACCACCAAGAACAAGGTCCCAGTATCCCAGTGGTGTTTGGGGTTTTGGGGTTTGAAGGGTTTAGGGGTTAGGGTCCTTTTAGAGGAACTACAAGGGTTTCTATAAAGGGATATACGACAGCACTGTCGGGTTTTAGGGTTTTTGGGTTGAGGGGTTTTGGGTTTAGGGTTTTAGGAGCTTGAGGTTTAGGGGTTTAAGGTTGGCGTTGGGGGTTATAGGGTTTAGGTGTAATGTGTAGGATTGAGGACGTACGGCGTGGATTAGGGTTTAAGGTTGTTTTAAGAGTTCCAGAGGCGGTCGTTCTTTAGCGGTTTGAGCGCCTACTATGTCTCTTTGACTGTTCCAGTTTGCAGTCGAGTTTTCGGAATCTCATCTTCCGAGCAAAAGTGCGGTAAGGCTTGTAGTAAGTGAAAAACCCTAAACCCTAAACCCTAAACCCTAAACCCATCGGAGTGTGTGAGTCAGTGAAGGGGGGATGGCTGCAAATGGCCTTGGCAGCCACACAGCACTGTACGTGTTCTGGCATGGTTCTTTTGAGATGCCGTGTCGCCAAAAGCGCAGGCCAAAGCCAAACCGAAGGAGCACGCCCGCCATACTTCCCACTGAGCTAGAACGTGTCCTCTGGTTTGGGTCCGAAAACTGGGCATGGTTTGGGGTCTGGAGAAGGTGTCCTTCACAGTACTTTAAGCCTGAAACTACAATATTAAGGCCCTCACAATTCCAGGTATATTCCTGAATTAAGGAGTATTGGGCTCTCTGGGTATAAGTCCCCTGATATGGGTTAGCATAATAGTTTAGGGTTTAGGGTTCAGGTTTTTTTGGGGTTCAGGGGTTTAGGGTGTAGGGTTTGTAGTTACCTTGCTTATCACCTCCACTTATAATAACTACCCATGAACCGGATACTAAACCCTCAAACCTATACCAGAAAACCCCACATGAACCTGCGCTTTACCCTACTTCTGACCCTGATAACCCCTAAACCCATAAACCTAAACCCTAAACCCCTTCCGCATGAGCCCTAAACCCTAAACCCTAAACCCTAAACCCTAAAACTCTAAACCCTAAACCGCCGATTGGGGCCTTCGCCCTGATGCCAGGTGAACGGTGTAACTACACCTCCTGGCTGCAAAGGGGCTGGTGTCGCTTCTCGGTTCTTTAGGGTTTAGGGTTTAGGGTTTAGAGTTTAGGGTCTAGGGTTTAGGGTTTAGGGTTTATGGTTTAGGGGTTAGGGCATTTTCCTGCTTTCTTCGAGGGTTTTGGGGTTTCGGGTTTGGGGCTCAGGGTTTGGGGTTTGGGTTTCAGGGCTTAGGGCTGATGTGTAAATGGTTTTGCGTTCAGGGCTGCAGCAAATCCTAGACCCTTGACCGCTGCTGGGGGCTCCACAGCGCAAAAGCATGAACTCTTGAAAGTCTTCTCTTCAACAGCTGATGTATCGTTATCGAAGTTCAGGGGAGGCTTCGGGTTTAGGATTTAGAGTTGAGGGTGCTTCAGTGAGGATTTAGTGTTCTGAGAGATTCCATGGCATGGTTTAGGGTTGAGGTTTAGATTTAGGGCTCACTGGCTGGGATGATTGGCTTCTTCTTGGTTAAAGGTTCAGGGTGTAACATTCTAGCAACCACTGCCGCAATGGAATCTTCGTGTCCAAAGATCTCTACCCTAACCTCCCCAAGACCATCAGCCCTCTAACTCTAAGTTAAATCCCGACCTTTAGCTAGAGTGTTAAGCTTTGAACCTCATATGCGTTGGACACCAAGAGCCCAGGTGCTGAACTCTACTGCCGACGCTTTGTCCTAAATTCAGCAGAGAATTGCCCTATGTCCTTCAAGGGTTTATTGTCTTCGCTGTTCAGTGGTGTGAAGATATTGGTCTTTACTTTTTGGGGGTTTACATTCATTCCTGTTCGTTTAGGGTTTAGGGTTTGGGGTGTAGGGTGTTAGTGATTGTTTAGGCGTCTATATGGAATCGTTTTGCGGTTGTCTGGCGCTGAGGCAGGATGGATCTACAGTACACCGCAAAAAGTTGGAAACCGGATTAAGGACAAATAGTGCTGGGATTCCCTATGCAGTACTCTTAAGGATTGAGGCTATGGGGTTTCCAACTTTTGGGCTTCTACTGTGCGATAGCGATTTTCCCGTTTCATTCCCAGTTGCAAGGCTATGGTCTAGCGACCTCGCTTCTTCGTTCCGGAGTGAGGTTCAAGAATAGGGGCCTAAGCCCTAAGCCTTCAACACGTCACCCTAATTCCCCAAACCCTAAACCCTAAACCCTAAACCCTAAACCCTAAACCCTAAACCCTAAACCCTAAACCCCAACCCTTAGGGTTTAGGGTTTAGGGTTCAGGGTTTAGGGTTTAAGGGTTCAGGGTTTAGGG
>CAJNDV010032267.1:19416-35527 GCA_905221635.1 Symbiodinium sp. CCMP2456 | reverse complement strand
TATAAACCACAGAAAGGAACTACAATGGAGCCTATGGGTACGTCCTGACAGCCTGAGTCTTATGGATGCTCAGCCCTGAACTGCTCAACAGAAAGGGTTTAGGGTTTAGGGTTTAGGGTATAGGGTATAGGGTTTAGGGTTTAGGGTATAGGGTTTATGGTTTATGAAACCCTAAAACTGGACCTGCAGAAGCCATGCCTGCCGTGTGCGAGTGTGCGAGTCGAAACCCTATAGACCGTGCCCAGCGGTCTGACATAGCCAGTGTCATTGCGGCAAGTTCTCCGGGCGCATGCTTTGGGTTTCTTGCAGGCTTCGGGAGCTATTTGCCAGAAACTTCGGAGTTGACTTGGGATTTCAGGTGTTGCAGTTGGAGGATCATGGGACTTAGTAAGTAAGGTTATAAGTCCCTTTATTGGGGTTATAAGTATAGTTACCCTAATTATAACCCTACTTACTAAGTCCCATGATCCTTTAAGCATGCCACCGCCACCGAAGCTTCACTTGTGTGCCTGAAGTCCTAATAAAGCCTTCAACCGTAACAACACCCTGAACCTCAAAAAACCCGACACCTCGACGCGAAGTCCGAAGCCAAACAGGGGAAGCACGAGGTGGCCGGAAAGCCGAAATATCCTAAACCCTAAACCCTAAACCCAGGTTTTTGTTGCACCAGTTCCGCCAGATCCCTGAATCCCTGGAGCCCGTGAAACCCACGACTCAGCACTCTGAAACCCCAATACCCCGAGACCCGGAAACCCTAAACTCCCAAACCCAAAGACGCGAAAACCTAAACCCTAAACCCTAAACCCTAAACCCAAAGTCGAAACCGCGAGATCCCAAGCACCACTCGCAGGTCCTCCCAGCCGGTGGTGAGGTGCTGGAGGGTGCCCGGGATCTGAAACCCAGCCGTCAGGACTCCAGAGACGGTTCAAACGTGGTGTAGTCTTGTTTTTGTCTGTCATTTCAGCTTCAGGCTACTTTGTCATGGTGCTTTTGGACAGTCAGTTCTCGCTTCCTTCCGAGTAGCGGTGGTAGCCATGGCGGTACTAGCGGTAGTCGTCGTCGTAGTATGAGTGCAGTAGTGGTGGCAGCAGCAGCAGCAGCAACAGCAGCAACAGCAGCAGAAGCAGCAGCAGGAGGAGGAGGAGGGGAGGAGGAGGAGGATCAGTATCAGAGACAAATGCAAAAACGTAAACGGCAGAACAAACTACGGATCTGTCCTGCCTGCCAGGACCTCGCCGCACGCTTGGGCACTGAAGAAGCGCGGAAGGTTGGGAGGGACTAAATTCGAAAGGGTACTTGGAGGATCATAGGACTTAGTAAGTAAGGTTATAAGTTCCTTAGTTGGGGTTATAAGTATAGTTACCCTAATTATAACCCTACTTACTAAGTCCCATGATCCTTTAAGTAGGCTTTGCAAACGCTTTCGGGCATTTCTATATCCCTAAACGCTAAACTCTGCATGCAGCTGGTGTGTCATCTCTCAGATAAGATAGATAAATCTATCAGGCTGGCAGGTTGGGGTTACTTAAAGGATCATGGGACTTAGTCAGTAGGGTTATAATTAGGGTAACTAGTAACTATACTTATAACCCCAATTAATTAAGGGACTTATAACCTTACTTACTAAGTCCCATGATCCTCCAAGTAGGGTTGGGGTTCTGACGTTTGGTACGACTGGGATCGAAAGTTTGTTGTTAAGGGCTCCGCAAAGAGCGCGAAGAAGGCCAAAAAGCTCCATCCTCAACTCCAAAACACGAAACCCACATATTAAAGCGCCCGGAACCCCAAGCACAAGCAACATCGCCAAAACATGCAAGAACGAAGCTCCATGAGAACCCCAGGTCCGACGTTTTGAAGCCGTGAGCAGCGCCGGGCAGGTGCTGCCCAAGCGGCTCCTGGTGGTGGAGTTTGGCGACGACCCACAGGCAGTTCTTCGTGCTTTGTATTAGGGTACTTCCAGAATCGCTTCCCCCTAATATTAAACGGGGGCCGCCCCCAAAAAATAGCATCGAGAAGTTGTTTTTATTATCAGGTGGTATTTTATCTTTACTGCCACTGCTGTAGCCGGGTAGGCGATCTTTAGCTTTGGGGTTTTAGCGCCTTGGGGTTTAGTTTAGGTTAGTGTTTTAGGGATCAGGGATTCCGGCCAGTATTGTGGAGCCAGGGAACCCAGCAACTTGAGGCCTTGTGAAAGGAAAGTCGAGGAAGCCCCTTACAAAGCCTGTGCAAGCCCTACCAAAAAGCACGGAGAAAGCTCTCGCGGCGACTGCTAGCTAAGGTTATTGTAGCATATGTATTACATAATTCTCGACGACCCTATTGTAAGCATTAAGGCCCCTAAGATCTAAAGAAGCCTGGACAAGGTTTTCTATTGTAAGAGTAGTACAATATACCCTCAAAACGATACAGACTCTACAGCGTGGAAGTATGGTTGTGGCTTTAGGTTTGCGGGTTTCGGGGTTTAGGTCGTTAGGTTTTCAGTGTGTCGGGTTTGCGGTTTAGGTTGTCGCATACTTTGCTAACCCGTAGACCTCTTGAAACTCACGCCGGATTGCCGTGGCGATGGAAGGACGATTCATCGTGGCTGCTGCAGCTTGACGGCAGCATTCCTGTATATTCCTGTACTGTGCCTTAAAGCGCTATAGAAAGCCTTTCTGAAAACCTAAAGCGGTTTGGGTTGGAGCCGTTCGGGCTTGGGACTGGTAGGCCCGCGTTCTTCTTGGATGTAAGGTTTGTTTTCACTGAACCTTTAACCCCAACAAGCCTGTAGACCGTAACCCTGAAGCCAACACTGTGCTGGTGGTGTGCCATGTTCTGTTTCGCAAGGTTTTGAGTTTTGGGGGGGTTGTGGAAGCAGACTGCCTTTGAGCGAGATTATTGGCTATTATAGGTTCTTGCTGGTTGGAGGTTGAAGGTTTGGTCCGTACATTTGCAGAGAAAGTTTTTGGCATAGAAAGCGGAGAGCTGCCTTAACATATGCAATAACCCCTCGGACACCCAGGGACGGTTGCTGTGAGGTTGAGGACAGAAAGTGACAGCTCTGGGTTCCACTGTAGACATCGTGTTCGTTTGTGTTCCGCTGCCCTACCTATTGCTGCCGATACGTCCGCGCGCATGCTCATGGCAAGAGCAAGATTCACAGAGAGAGAAGAGAGAGAGAGAGAGAGAGAGAGCGCGAGAGAAAAAGTGTATGTGTGCGCACCTCCTGTTCCGAAGGATGTGAGACCTTGTGCCTATGTTGCAGGGGGCCAGCGGAGAGGCAGGTAAGATGAGTGCGTGCGCTGGCCAACCAAGACCTCGCACTTATCTACCTGTCGTTTTGTGTAAAGTACCGACGAAATCTGAGAGCAAGTACCAATTCTGGCACAAAGAGCATCCATCTAGGTAAGGATGACTGGCGTGCAAGTGTGCCTGTGTGTGTGTGTGTGGCCTGACTCGCCCCATGATCGTGGGAGAAGAAGAGAATGAGTGTGGGTGTGTGACACTGTGTGTCTTAATGTGTGTGTACATGTATGTGTGTGTATATATATATATGCATAGCTGTGTGTGTGTGTGCGTGCGTGTCCGCATGCATGTTGCGTAGCCAACACGAGCCCAATCAAACGGTTGAAAGAATCAACCGCAACACTTTATGAAACTCCATGCATGAGCTCCTCCGCGTAGACTTGAGAATGCGCGACATTGCGACATTTTCAGCCGTAAGCTTCATACACGTAACGCATAAGTTGGACATGGCTCGCATGCATTGTTTGCTTCCAAAGTCCGCTTCTGGCGCAACAACGTGCTTGGAGGACACGAAAACTCGTCGTTTGAGGCAAAACCAAATTCATCAACTCTTGTGAACTGCGGTCCATGCACTACGCAGGCTACATGCTTGCTGACAGCCTCATCGTTCACAGAATGAAAAGCAGCGGTGGCTAGCCATGTAAGCGCAGTCGGCAAGTACTTAAAATGTGTGCATTGTTTTGCCTTTGTGCGTGGACGTTTTTGCATGTCCGCTTCAGCTGGTTGAAATTATATCATGGTTGCCAGTATGCCTGAAAAGCACACGAGCAACCATCCAAGTTGGCTCGCCTAAAACTAGCCCAATGCCTCGGGTTGAAGCGTATCATAAACCCTAAACCCAGGGAAACGAAAGCACACGCACAAAAACCCCAAGACATACACCCTGGAACCTGAACCTCAACCCTGGCTTGTTCAGCTGCAAACTTTCATGGCCCAAGTCGTACAGAACGAAAAACTTTACAGCGACCAGCCCAAAGCCCTAGGACATAAGTCCTGTGATATGTGCCCTACTTTCGCCATAAATGTCTACAGGTGCAGATACCCTATTTTTAACCCCGCCTGGTAAGCCCCCTGATCCTTGAAGCACCAGCCATGAAAGCTCGCAAGGTCCACCCTTGGCTGTGAAGAGCAGCGGATGCCTCAAGAGGAGGTGCTTCCACTGAGTTCTTTAGGGTGTATAGGGTTGTTCCCGAAAGAGAGGGAGAAAGAGAGGGAGAGCGAGAGAGCACGTTAGCTTTCGCTTCAAGGATAAATAGTCATTAGAAGAATTAGACAACACAGCAAACAACGTTGCACAGCTTAAGGTCTGTTGACTTCAGACGGGGGATTGCATTTTCATCGCATTGAAACCTACACCCTAAGTCTTAGACCCTCAAGAATCTAAGAAGCAAAACGATCACGACGCGTCGTGTAGAAGCCCGAAGTGAGAGGCACCGTTTCGTGCGGCATTGTCACTCTGAACTAGCGTTCATTCATACTTCTGACGGAGTTGTGCATAGCTAAATAGCCTTTCAATTTTTTTGTAAACAAGAGGAATCCCCGCTGCGGGATTGCAGGAGTGTCGAAAGTGCATAGACCAGCAAGCAAGCAACTAGCAAGATGACTGTTGCAAGCATTCGCAAAAAGTTGGAAGCTGTGTCGGCCGCACAGTCCCAAAGAGTCCTAAATAGCTACATAGTCGAATGTAGGGTTTCTGTATTAGGTTTCATTTTGTATTCGATTTGGGGAAGTATCCCCCACAGCAATATCCAGGACCCTTTGGGGGTGAAGCACCTGCCTCTCTCCTAAAGGAACCCTAAATCCGGATTGCTTGGCTGCAAGACCCTCGACTGCCCAAATGAACTGTTCCCGTCCATGCCTAATCCGTGTACTTACCCTAAACCCCGAACCCAAACAAGCCTTGCACGCCCCATGCACAATAAATCCTACCAGCCTTAGAAAGACCTACGAAAACCCTACGAAACCTTACTCAAACCCCTAAACATGAAACCCTAAACCCTAAACCCCAAACCCTAAACCTTAAACCCCTAAGCCCAGGATCCCTTCTCCTTTGGTTGGGATCCCCTGGATGCAATCGATGAGGCTCTGGAACAGGCGGAGCCGCAAAGCTGCTGGGGTGTGGTTCCATTTAGGGTTTAGGCTTTAGGATTGAGGGTTACGGGGTCGAAAAAACCCTAAAACCCTAAACCATCAACCGCTCAGGTGCCCTTTTTATAAGGGTGCCGTACTATTTTAGGGACCTAAGAGGGGCCCTAGTTTAGACAGCTACCCTAGTGGATATCTCGACTGTTAGGGGATTAGGTTTAGGGGGTCTAGGTCTTAGGCTTTCAGGGTTTATAGGGTTTAGGGCTCTGGGTTTAGGGTTTAGTAATGGCTAGAATAGGGCTCTTACATAGGGTTTCCGGCACGTAGTGTTTTTTTGTTTCTTCATAGTAATGCAGAGATTTATATGGAGTGCAAAGTCATATTCTGAAGTATTTATTCAGAACCCCAAATTGGACTCTGGGATGTGGCAATGAGGCAAAGTGGCAGCCTCGATAGCCGAGTTGCTGCTGGCCTTGCTCTTGACATGTGGGCCTTTTTATGGCTTCAGGGTTTATAGGGCTCAAGTTGAGGAAATATCTTTACACCTGCATGTGGGTATAGGATTAAAACAAGTCGGAATGGGCAGAATTTCAGGTTTCGAGTTTCGGTCAACTTCAGCTCGTTTTTGTGCATCGTCTCCCGTGGATTCTTGGGTTCGTGCCCAAGGTATTTGCATGTCATGCCGAAATCCCTTCAACCCCTACGATACAGCGCTGAACCATTCTCGAACGAAACAACGATTTTGGTTATGATAGCAATGTTGAATGTTTTAGGGCTTCGGGTTTAGGGTTTAGGGTTGAGGATCATGATATATGATACTGGCAACCATAAGAACACAGCAGGAGTTGGAGGAAGCCGGCTTCGAGGCTTTGGAACCGTTTAGGGTTTAGGGGTTTAGGGTTTATGTGTCTGACGTGGAGAGTTCAGGGAGTCTTAAAATCTCGGAAAGGGGCTGCGTTCAGGGGTTCCTTGAGGGGTTCTCGAAGGGACAAGGGTTACATAGTAAGGGTTCTAATACAGGGACCACGGTTCGGGTTCATGATTTTGGGGTGTGACGCATAGTTCAGGTATATGGGTAGGTCTCTAAACTAGGGTCCCTTTGGGGTCCTTTTTATAAAAGTGCCGTACTATTTTGGGGACCCCAAAAGGGATCCTAATTTAGAGAACTACCCATATGGCGGTCGAAAAAAAATTTGACCCTTGGGATTCAGAGGAAAGCTACAACCCTAGATCAAGTTCCTTTGTTTGGTTCCTCCTCTACCCAGAGAGCCCAATACCCCTTAACTAAGGACTATATCTTAAATTATAAGGGGCTTCATATTATGATTTAAGCTATATTCCTTAATTAAGGGACATTGGGCTCTCTGGGCACTGTTCATACAAGCGGATATCAGCAACAAGGGAACTTCAGTCCAGACGATGGAGGATTCGGTGTTGCAGTTTCGGGACTAGGACCTCCCCAACTAAGAAAAGGTTATCTCACTGCCGGGCTTCGCCCTCCGAGATCTTAGGGTTTAGGATTTTAGGGTTTACGGGTTTAGGGATTTAGGGTTTAGGGGTATAGGGTTTAGGGTTTAGGGTTTAGGACTCGCAAAGCACCTCATGATACCTTGAACTCCTGGCCCGGCTCGAACACACTGAGGCGTTTGCGGTTTAGGCTCAGGGTTTGTGATGATTTTCTATGAGTTGTGCAGCAGGGTTCTATAAGTGTTCTTTGTGCAACTGCGATATATGTATACCCCGAGTCACAAAGCCTAAACCCTGACCGCTGAAACGTGCGAGCAGTTCTTTGGTTCCGGGTTTCAGCACTGGCCTACCCATAGGCCCTAAAGTAGTTCCTTTTTCGGGCGTTCATATATAGAGTCCTATAAGGTAACCCCAAAAAGGAACTGCTATGGCACCTATGGGTAAATCCCACACCTCAAAATGACCTTATACTCTCCCTAACCTGTAGAGTCTAGCGCCCCTAAACCCTATAAACCCTGAAGCCTAAACCTTAAAACCCTAAACCCTAAACCCAAAACCCCGAAAGCCAGGAGTGGGGGGAGAGTGCGGAGCAAGAAGCTCTCGGGGACGACGATGAGGAAGAGGTGCCAGAGTTTAGGGTTTAGGGTTTAGGGTGCCAGAGTGGAAGGTATAGGAAACTCAGCCGGAGCCCTTCGTAAACAGTGTAGTTTGGGGGCCTAATCAATACTATTTTAGGCGTCCCTTGTTAGAATTATAGTATTTTGGACCCCAAAGCCCTATTCGAATTATCCAGGCCTCTAAATTAGTTGACCTTCTGAGCCCAGAAATTTCGACCCAAGACCTAACGGCCTTGGGGTTGAGGTCTTGAGGTTGGCTCCCCACTGCGCCATGAGTCCATCCCTTTCAGTGTTACGTCCGAGCGGGACAACAGCTTTCGTGCCCCCCAGCATGGGTGGTTCTCTGAATTAGGGTCCCTTTTAGAGGCTTATATAAGCGGATCTGAAAAGGACCCGAATTTAAACAACTACCCATATCCCAAAGCCTACATAAGGCGGCCTAACCCTGAGAACCTGACGCCCTGAAATCCACGAGCCTATTACTCCCAAGCTCAAAGCCAAAAGAAGCCCAGGCCCAAGAACTGTAACAACAAGTCTACACCCATAGGCCCCATCGTAGTTCTTTTTTAATTGGGATTACCTAATAGGATCCTAAATATAAGCCACAAAAACGAACTACTAAACCCTAAACCCTAAACCCTAAACCCCTAAACCCTAACCCCTAAACCCTAAACCCTAAACCCTAAACCCCTAAACCCCTAAACCCTAAACCCTAAACCCTAATATGGGGCCTATGGGTGCACGCCCCTTGAGCCCTTTTGCCAGGCTCCGGAGGTTCAGGAAGCGCGCCGGCAGCTGGAGGTCGCCAGAAGCGTCGGTGTGCCGTGTGTTTTTTTTAACTTAGATATAGGGGCCTTGGGGTTAAGGGTTTAGGGTTTAGCCTTGGGGTTTAGGGTTTAGGGTTTAGCCTTGGGGTTTAGGGTCCGCGGGTGAGGTTTGTGCTTCTGAGTAAGGAAATGAATGATACCTGAATACCCTTACACCCTACACCCCGAATCAGATAATCTCACCCGGCATTCTGTAAACCTGCTCCTTGAACTTAAGCTGTTTGCGCCACAAAACCGCTAAACCTTAAACCGTTACAGTCCAATATAAGGGTCGGAAAAACGAGCTATGGGTTGACCAGCAAACAGAAGTTGCACGGAGGATACCTAAACCCTAAGCCTTTCAACCCTAAACCCTGAAGCCCTAAACCCTAAACCCTTTAACCCTTGAGCCCTAAACCCTAAAGTGAGCCCAGATATCTGCAACCAAACAATGGAAGAAGACCCTTCTGAAGTTTTAACACATGGGTGTTCCATCAGATTTGATCCGGTGCTTGTGCGTTTGATGCATCTTCATGAGACTCAGAGATGTCTGTGCATGTCAGGGTTTGGGGTTTAGCTGGGGTTTACGATTTAGGGCTGCAGCTGAATGTATACTGCAAGCCCCACAAGTTGGAGGCCCGAAATTCGAAAGGGAACGAAACCCCTAAACGGCCCTAAACCCTAAACCCTCTCTGTTTCGCTTGCTGCCTCGAGGTTGAGTGGGAGGCGGATGCTTCGAGCAGCATCCAGGCCTCTTGAAACTTAAGGGTTTCACTTGGGCCCTGAAATTATATGGGAGTTTCCGAAAAGAAGGGGTACCTTATTTTGGGGTCCTTATAATAAGGGTCCTACTATTTAGGGTACTATATTAGGGCCCCCTATTTTCGGAAACCCCCATATAGGGGCCTTTCATAATTCGAAAAAGGTTTTGGGGGTGTAGTATACTATATTTAATTATAGTAAGGAACCTCCCAAAATAGTATAGGTAACTATTTAGGCTTCTAAATATTACCTACGTTGTTGAGGGTTCGTATAAGTTTTCATAATAACAATAATAATAAGGAGCCCTAGAAAGGTAGGGTACTTGGGATTACTTAGAGGATCATGGGACTTAGTAAGTACGGTTATAATTAGGGTAACTATACTTATAACCCCAATTAAGGGACTTATAACCTTACTTACTAAGTCCCATGATCCTCCAAGTAGGCAGGGTCTACCATGATGGCGGGCTTCAGCACAAATGCAGCTGAAGCTTCGGAATTACTGTTGAGGGCGTAGTGGTTTTCGGGTTCAAGCGTAGCTTTGCGGGTTAAATTCAGATCTTCGCGGGAGTAGATGGAGTTGTGGGGTGTTGTCTCGTGGCTCAAAGAAGCACAAGTTGCAGCGGCACTGATGATGTTTGGGGTCTTTGTTGGTTGCTTCCCGGGAGATTAGTAAGATGCGTTTGTCCCAGGCGCATGCAGATCTCAACTAGCCTTCGCCCTTTCGATCCTCGAGCTTGAACCCTAAATCCCTGAACCTTAAACCACCGGACTGCTTGATTCGGAACTGGGAGCCTGAATTCCTCTACCCGAATGCCCAAAGTCTGAAGCCCGAGCCCTAAAGCCCAACCCCTGAAGTTCCGTTTCGTTGAGATGTTCCGATTGTAGATGCTGCTTAGGCCATGTTTTGGCGTTTCTTTACAGGGTCTCCGGTGGACCGTGGGTTTAGGGGGTTCCGTCAGGGTTGTTTACTGAGATCGCCGGCAGTATCCTTCCCAAACCCTACTGTAAACCCTAAACCCCCTAAACCGTAAACCCTAAACCGTAAACTGTGAACTCTAAACCCTAAACCCTAAACCCTAAACCCTAAACCCTAAACCCTAAACCCTAAACTCTAAACCCTAGGGCCTCCAGAACTGAAGGGCTTGAAAACCCAGTCAGGGCTTCCTTCAAGGCGACCTTGGACGGTAGCATAAACTGTATGGGTGCCCTAAGCCCTAAACCCCAAACCCTAAACCCGAACATTATAGGTTAAACTACAGATCTCTTAGGGTAAGGCTCTGGGGCTTAAGGACTATTAGGGTTTAGGATTTAGGACGATACATGCGCCACGCGCTTTTCGGTGTAGGACAAGCAAAACATGAGACTCCTTGACTAAACTCCCAGAGAGCCCAAGACCCCGGGTTTAGGGTTTAGGGTTTAGGGCCCCTTCTCATTTAAGGTATATTCCTTAACTAAGGGGTATTGGGCTCTCTGGGTAGGGGTAACTTGGAACCATGGTGTTTGTGTTCACCACATGGTCTCGACCGACACCTCGTCGCCCTGGCCTCTTCAGATTTCGTCATTTCTGGAACCCCGGCCCTTTCGCTCCAAACTAAAGGAAACTACAGGTGGGGAGTTTAGGGTAGATAGGGCTTCTATAAGGCTCCTATAGGTTATATAGACTTTCTATACGGCTCCTATAACGGTAACTACCCACCTTAAAATGCACCAGACCAAAATGTTAGGGTTTAGGATTTTTTGGGTTTAGGGTCCCGATCACCCCAAAGTTTTAGGACTGCTATAAAGAGCCCTGATAAACCTTTGGGTTTGGGGGGGTCAAGCACTTTCGAAGTGAACCCTAAACCCTAAACCCTAAACTGCAGTGGAGGACCTCCGTCTACATGCTAACCTTGAAGCCTAAACCCCTTAGCCCTACCTTAAGAACCCAAAACCTACCTGTTTTGTAGGTTCTTATAATAAACCCTAATATGGGATTTATAGGGACCCTACAAAAAAGTAGGTTTTGGGTTCTTCAGGTAAACCCGAAACCCTAAACCCTAAACCCTGAACCCTAAACCCTAAACCCTAAACCCCAAAACCCTAAACCCTAAAGCCTAAACCCTTTGTCACTGCGAGGAGTGGGAAGAAGATCCCAATCAACCGAGGATAGTTGAGCCCCTCAGCTGCAGTGCAGTGGGATTGCTCGTGGCAATAGCCCAGAGACTCCAATATCCCTTAATTAAGGAATATACCTTAAATTATATCAGGGATCCCTAATATGATTTAAGGTATGTTCCTGAATTAAGGGATATTGGAGTCTCTGGGAGTAGCGTTTAAGTTACCTATAGGCCCCATCGTAGTTCCTTTTTGGGGTTACCTTATAGGATTCTAAATATGAGCCCCCAAAAGGAACTACTATGGGGCCTATGGGTACGGGTAACTTGAAAAGAAGAATCCGCCTTCCCTGAAAAGGAGTACAGGTATGCTTCAGAAAGAGCCTTTGTAGCAAGATCCTTCCTGTGCAAGGGGTTCTCAACATTAAGGCTGTTTGCATTTTGCATTGCGCCGACATCTCCCAGACCTTTGCCACCCAATTCCTCCCCAACAAAACGGAAAGACCCAACCATACTACTTGGAGGATCATGGGACTTAGTACGTAAGGTTATAAGTCCCCTAATTGGGGTTACAAGTAGAGTTACCTTAATTATAACCCTACTTACTAAGTCCCATGATCCTTTAAGTAGGATCCCTGTTCTTATGACCCCTGAACAAGGGGCCCATCCCATGAGATGCATAAGTTTGATTGGCTTGTGGTGTTTCGCAGCTTGCCTTCTCCCCATAGAGAAGCCCATGCGATTGTGGATGATCGTTTGCGGAACCCTATACCCCACACCCTGAACCCTGCACCCTGAACCTTGTGGAGGCAAACACGCAAGGGTGGACTTTAAAGCCTTGGGCTGAAGCATCTAGGGTTTAAAGTCTGCGGTTTAGGGTTTCATATGGGTAGTTATCTAAATTAGGGTCCCGTTTAGTGTCCTTTATAAGGGTGCCCTGCTATATTGGGGACCTAACAGGGGATCCCAACTTAGAGTGCTATTCATACATAACATAACATCCGAAAGCCTTGTTCGAAGTTAGAGTATAATGAGCCCCGAAACCCAATTTTCAATTTTGAGGCCCCTACATTACCCACGCCGGTTTAGGGTTTAGGGTTTATGGCCCAAGCAGCTTGCGTGAGGCTCGTCCGGATGAGGGGCGGCAGTAGCGCTCCGATTGAGTCTTTTCCGGAACTGTTGAGGTTTTTGGTTGGGTTTAGGGGTTTAGGGATTTAGGGGTTTACGGTTTAGGGTTTAGGGGTTTAGGGTTTTCATCTACTGAGAGGTTCGGGCTTGGGCTTAAAGCCTTGGGCTTTGGGGTGATGGGCTTGGGCTTTGTTCTGCCCCTACCTGGAGGTGCATGGTTACTTCTAAGTAGGCTTGTAATTATCAGTAGGGTAACTATAACCCTTATAGCTCCATGTACAACTACCCATGAAGTTCTATGTAGGCTTATAGTTTTAAGTAGGATAACTATAACCCTTATACCTCCATATGCAACTGCCCATGAACCTCCAAGTAGGGTTGATGCGGGGATTCTAGGTTCCAAAGAGTTAGCGTTCCGCTTTGATAAAAGGGTTCTTACAGAGGCATTCGAGTCTGGGGCCTCGGGGAATCGAAGCAAAAAGCGGACTGTTGTTGTACAGGAGGCCCCTAAACCCTGAACCCTAAGACTGTCTGCCGTAGTTTTGCCTGACTTGTGCCGCAAGCTGCAGCCTTTCATGTTATCCTAAACCCTCAACCCTACCCCCTCGCGGCCTGAACCCTAAAGCCTAGCGGCCTCAACCCTACAACCTTAGTGGGCTCAAAGTTTTAATCCAAAATCCCAAGCTTGAACGTGGCAAGTTGGGGAGTTGGCGTAATCTTGAGGCTTTGGGCATCGTTCCCCCGAGTCTCTAGGGGCTGCAAGCTTTCGAGGGTTTCGGGCTCTGGAGTCATGGTTTGGGCTTTGTTTATGGGGGATTCTGTGGTGGAGCCCGGACCTGAAGATAGTCGGGGTTTAGGGTTTAGGGTTTAGGGTTTAGGGTTTAGGGATCACCCTCATGAATCATCGCCGTCCTCATCATCGTCATCATCTTTCTCTCTAAGTCACACTGAAGTATCAGGGCCTTCAACCCCGGTTCTGACCCCTTTTTGCTCCCTGACGCCTCAAAGCCTAAAGTGGCCAAGCTCCCCTGGATGAGCTTTCAAATTGAAACTTACCCATAGGCTCCAGTGTAGTTCCTTCTTGGGATTGCCTTATAGGATTCTACATATGAGCCACCAAAGGAACTACAATGAGCTTATGGGTAGAGTAGGGCTTATAGAGTTTAGGTCTCGGGCTACGTTAGATATGTATAGCAGAGTTGTACCAAGGAACTCCAATAATTAGTAGTTTTGCTAAACGTGCCAAACCCCTAATCATTACAATTCCAACGACCCACCTACGGCGCTAGCCCAAACCTCGAAGATAGGTTAGTTGAAAGCAACATACCAAGTTGTATCAGACAAGGCGTCCCTAAACCGTAAACCCTAAACAGTCTCAAATGGATGAGCTCAGGACTTTCAGGACGAGCTGCAGGGTCTGGAAGGCCAGCGGCGGCTTGTGCCTACAGCATTGAATCGGCCTGCAGCTATGTGTATTGGAGAACATCATGTTTGTGTTTTATGGTCCAACTTGATGGCCACGACTGTACCATTGGAGGTTTTGAAGTTCTGTTGGCTTAGATGGCCGAGTGTATACAGTTTCGTTGCTTAAATGCTGTTCGTCACGGAGGCAGACAGGTTGTACCAGAACCTATACTCTAAACCTTAGCCCGACATTGCAAACTAGTAAACCGTACATGGCTAGCCCAAACCCTAGCCCCTAAACCCGAAACCTTAACCCTAAACCCCCAACCAGTTCACCCCTAAACCCTAAACCCCTAAATCCTGAACCCGTAAGCCCCATAACCCCAAACCCTCAAACCTAAACCGGGAACTAAACCCTAAACCCTAAGCCCTACATGGCCCAAACCGGGAACTAAACCCACTCAGCCTTGCACCCGGGACTCCGCACCTGCAAGGCGAAGTGGCGCGCTTCTTGCGGAGGGAGCCTGCATCTCCGCGACCACCAGGTGCCAAGGGCTTTAGGGTTTGGGGCGTAGGGTTTAGGGTTTCGGGATTTAGGGTTTAGGGTTTAGGGGTTTAGGGTTTAGGGTTCAGGGTTTCCCGGACAACGGTTTCCCAAAAGGGTCCTAAGTAGCCATATGGTAGAATGACTTAGATGATACCTTGCCTATTTAGGTGTATGGCACCACCCAGTCCCTCACCCTAGGATAGAAATCTATCTTAAGATCTCACCCCACAGCCAACTGCAGCCATCGAACCCTGAAGATGTAAATCCATGATCCCACCAAGCTCCACATCCATGAACCCCACAAATCCGAACATGTATACCACTGAAGTCCTCAACTCCAAATCGCATTCCGTATGTATAAGGGTCTTGTCATAATTTCCGAACCGGCCCTAAACCCTAAGCCCTAAACGTTGACAGGGCTCGCACTGGCTGGGGGCTTCGCCCTGAAGGCACCGGGGAGATCTCGCATTTTCTGGCTCGGGTAGTTGAGGTTTCAAGGTTTAGGGTACTAGGCTGCAGGAAGTCGCCAGCTTTTATGGTTTAGGGTGCTTCGGGTTTAAGGTTTCAAGGAAGTTTGAAGGGTTTAGGGCTAGGGATTGGGTTTTCGTGGTTCAGGTGTTTGAGGTTGCAGGGTTTGTAGGGTTCAAGGTCTGAGAGTTCAAGGATCTACATTCGGAGTTGTTGCCCAGGTTTTGAGGCTTCGGAATCGGGGTCTGCAGGTTCTTAGCTGACATAGGTCCTCAGGGGTGTTCAGTGCGTATGGATGCAGTTTCAATTGGGGTGTGCATTTAGCACCCCCTTTGCATGCTTGAGTTTCTTGTTAAGGGCTTAGGGACAAAGGGACAAAGCATCAGACAAGCCATGTTATGTTCTTGGCGATGCTACTCCCAGCACAGTCATCTTCTTGACCCTCTGGTTCACCATGTTTCAAGTTTGCCCGATGGCACGTAATGGGTGTCATCGGTTTGCTGTTGTGTTTTCAGCTGCATTCTGTTGCCAGTGCCGGTTCAAGGGATGTCATCATCATCATCATCGTCAAAATCATCATCATCATCGTCACCATAATCGTCATCGTCATCGTCATCGTTATCGTTATCGTTATCGTTATCGTCATCATCATCATCATCACCACCATCATCATCATCGCTGTCGTCATCATCGTCGTCATTGCCTTCGCCACCATCATCATCACCGCCATCATCATCACCATCATCATCAACATCATCATCACCATCATCATCATAATCATCATCATTTTCTCATCATATGTCCATATGCGTACGCATGCAGTTGTCGATATTTCCTATGGACTTTCTTCCTCATCTCATGTTTGTCCCTCAGAACCTCATCATTTTTTGGGCGGGTTTGGAGTCCAGAATATGTTGGCAAGGCACATCTTTTCCGGCTGACGGCGGGGACGAACAGCGACTTGGCCGCCGAACGTCGCTGGGTGAAGGTTCTGATGTCTTTCCCAAAGGGTCCTAAGTACCTATATGGGGGATACTTGACCAAACCATAATAGTAATTCCTAATATAGAAACCCTACATTCTACCATATAGGTACTTTGGACCCTATGTCTTTTGATGCTCGAAGGCTTGACGGGTACCGAAAGGTTCTGTGGGGGTTGACAAAGTTGGAACGCGGATTTGAATAAGATGGTGCTGAGCTTCCCTATACTTTACCTTGAGGGTGGTTACTGTGTTCGGGGAGTGCAGGTTTTCGGTAATTTGGGGTGCCAGTTGTGTCAATACCTACACTCCTACATACTGGGTATGCGGTCCCACCAATAAGAAGAATGACTCACCCCCAACCCCAAGGACCTAAACGCCGAAACACTATCAAACCTTACTCGGTCAACCCTTGAGATCCCTAAGCCCTAAACCCTAAAAACAAAGCCCTGAACCCTAAACCCTA